>JARHVA010005298.1:1107500-1249189 GCA_037957365.1 Torreya grandis
GACCTACTTAAGACCCCTTTAAATCATTCTCCCCAATGTCTATTTCTAGGTAGATGAGGAAAAAAGGTTATAAGGATTATGATAAATCAAAATAAATTCATGGATAATGAGATGAAATTAATTAGGTGTTTAACCCCATTAAAAAGCATCAATAAAATTTAAAGGTTTAAATAAAATCATTATAATGGTGCTTATAGTATAGGAGGCATAATGAACTTCTACATGTCTATATGTGAAAGGAAAGAAAAAGGGCATGAAGCGATAAGTTTCTTAAAGAACCAATATGGTATAGTGAAGTCATAGGAAGAATAGATAAACTCCTAACCATTATAAAATATCACTAGGTCCAATAGATAAATGGAAGAGGAAAACCCTTAATCTATAATCAAGAAGCCCAAAATGATCATCTATAGGTGGGTAATTGTTAGAATGATAAGTGCCCTCTTGTTATGTAACCAAAGTGTTTCCAAAGGTTTGTCTAAGGTAAAGGAAGACATATAAAAACTCTAAAATTCTTTATAAATACTATAAAAGGTTAAGAATCCTATTAAAGAGGTTTGAACCTAAATATTATAGTCTAAGAGGTGTGGTAAGCCTCTATAGGCTTGTGCATGAAATATGAGGGAAAAAATCATGTTTTAAGGGTGAAATGGGAGTTTGGAGGCATTAAAGAGTTTTATAATGGTATTATAGACTATAGATAGGAATCCATAGGTAGGTAAAATCAAATAAAGTACCTTTTTGAGGTAAAACATTCTCAAGCCTTTCTAGTTATAGAATTACAACCCGAGATAGGTCTTCTTATATTCAATGTGACCATGTTATTTTACATGGGGCCAAAAAACTTTTGGAATTTTAAATGAGGTATTTATTATATATTCTAGTGGAATTTGGAGTTGGTTTATGTCACTAACCCATATTAACAATAATTAAGACCACAAATCACTCCTAGAATGCATACTTGAGCCTGAGAGACCACTAACTTTTACTCATATATTTATTGATAGTTTTCATGGGGTAAAAACGAGTTTGGAGTATTTTTAATGGTATATCCATTTTCACTTTTTTTGGTATTAGTAAGAGAGAAAGGATTTGTTCTTTATGAATAATACGTAAGAGATGATGGAACTTTAAACCTTTATTAAACCTTGATAAGAACCTAATGGAGGAAACATTGAAGTAAATTCATCCAAATGTATTATAATAGATTGGAATACACCTAAAACACATCTTACACTCTGATAAGGCCCTTGTCATGCCATTATTTTGTATGAACACGTATATAGATGTAGTAAACACCTTTTTTTACAAGTTTTCATGGTGAATTCAAGGTAAAAAAATAATTGATCACTTATAGATCATTAATTATGGTGATATGGTATGTATTATAACCTCTCAAGACATAAAATCACTTAATTCCCTTGATAAATTATTCCATAGGCTTGGACTAGAGATGCAACTAGAGGTGACAGTAGAAGGATGACCTAGTCACCTAGATGAGCAAGAATTATAGGTGTACACTAACTAAAAGTCATAAATCATGGTGTAATACATTTATTTGGTCCTAAATCATGTTCAATAACCCATTATCAATGTTCTATTCAATCTCCATGGCCATCCAAGTGATTAGTATCAAGTGACTAGGCCTAGTTGCCTCATAGGCCTATTTATCTAGATAAAGAAGATGTCTCTTGGCATAGAGGGATGATAATAGCATGAATGGAGAAACATAAATTATATTATAACTACTATATTTATGAAATCATTCACATTTCATGGTCATTATGTAAAGTTAGGTAGTTTTAGGCCTGGTCAACATGCAAAAGACAGAGGTAGGCTATTTAATGCTTTATGGAGATCAATTAGATCACAATTACACCATTATATCTAAAAATGAGGAGGTACTTGGCCAAGTTTATTACACCCATGATTTGAATAGGTATACAAAAAATTTATAATATCCTTCACTACACCATTTCTTTGCCACACCTACATGAAGACCATCAACCAAGCATGACCAATATGTTAAATAAGGATAGAAGGTGGTGTTTGATGGACTACCTTTCTAATTTGAAACTAAAAATTTGTGTTTATTAAAAAATTTATCATCTTTATTTACCTTTTTCCATCTCTCTCTCATCGTGTTTTATAAATTAGGCTTATAAATCCATTGTAATCATCTCTTTACTAGGTATGAGAAAGTTCTACCCATTTATATCTTATAGCCTTCAGCTAAAATAAGGAATAATTCAACCTTCTCCATGATAGTTTTATATTATATTTTATACTTGTTTGATTTTCATAAGTGGTTGTTACCTATTCTCCCTTTGGAGGTCATTGCTCCTCACTTAGATTTTAGTAGACTATTCTTATGCAGGTTATATGGTGTGTGAAGGTGCCAATGATTAAATTTATAGTGAAAATTGATTAATAGTGTCTTGAATCAGACCTCTCATTGATCATCCTTATATTTTAATCATCTATCATAACCTCCAAATGAATCACTAATGTTTAGGACTCATTTGAAAATATTGTCTTAGAAATTAGCCTTTTTTTTGGTCTACAAGTGTTATTTAAGGATTAGGTAGAGGAGAGACAACATATTGGTGCATCACCTCTCATAGCTTAGATTTGATTTCATGCTTTCTTATATCCCATTTTCATTGGAAAAAAATTAGGTTTACGCATTGAGTTTAGATGATGCATTAGGGGAGCTAACCCCAAAACTAGAGACTTGCCTCATCCATTAGGCCACCCATACCTAGAGGTGATTCAATTGTATTAGTTGGATGAGGCAAGTATAAAAATTCTTTATCTCAAGGGTGAAATCTAAACCAATAAAAATTTATGTCATGCCTAATGGGACAAAAATTCAAGTAGGTTATAACACTTACTCTTAGAATTTGGTGACCTCAAGTAGATTCAAGAATTCTTATGGTAGATTAACATCTAAGTTTCATGTACAAGGGCATCATAGGGTCTTCATTCAAGGGTAAGATCAACTTAGGTTCATAGTTTACCTTATTCTTTGTTTTCTCCATTATTTTTAATGGTTAGAGATGAAGGAAAATTCTATTATACACCACCTTATCAGTAGTGTCAATACCTATACCAGCCCTATGATGAGTTATATCCATCTTATAATGATTATTCTTATTCTCAACATGAATTTAGTTATCCACATGATCAACCATACTATCAACCTTCTTGGTAGCCTTTATATTAGGAGTCTTATCCCTCCTTACATCCCCAACCACTCTTTCAAGTTACAGCTAGTTCCTCTAATGAGTGGAGTGAGATAAAAGAATGAGTCAAATAACTAAGAATGAGTTATTGGCCTTAAAGGAGTAGCAAGCTCAATAAAACCAGTCTTATGAGTCTCCCACTATACCATGTCAATATTTTTGGGCCACTCCTCCCATTTAAAGTCAAAAATAAGAAGGGAGTAAATTTTTATAGGCTAAACCTATAAATTTCCCAAGTTTTAAAAGTACTCCACCCACCCCTCAATTTGAAAACATTCCTAAAAATGAAGGTAGATTATAATTTGGTATGTTGGTTACCAAGTAGAAGGGAGAAAATAAGAACACCTTATATGATCCTATTTCTTCCAAGATATCAAGATGGAAGATTGACTCTTCACCCCCTAAAATCTCTCAAGAAAAACCTATAAATCATTATATTTCTACTCTACTAGTTGGATTTTCTTGCCCTCCCACCATCTCTCAATTTTAAGGAGGACCTAATATTTAGAGAGAAGAGGAGGATAATCTAAATGAAAATAATATTTTGTCAAGAAAATTTAATGAAGGTATGGACACATTTCAACTTTCTTGGACAAAGTGCCTTGGTTATAAAATTCTTGATCCCTATACCATACATGTGGAAGAACTAGACTTGCAAGAAGAGAAACTTGGTGAAGTGGCAGTTCATGTCAAGAAAGGTCTAGTAAAAATTTCAAATGTGCCTCAAGAGGTTCACCCTAAATATTTTAAAGTGATAGATACAACAAATGCATATTTTTATAGTCCTCAAGAGGCTTCTATTATCCAAGATAAAGTATACTATCTATATTAACTCCCTAGTTTCATTAAAAATGATGATCAAAATAAAGGAGATCAAATTTTTTAACATATTCTTGATGAAGAAGAGACTATTCAAATCAACCATTAATTTATTAAGGGAGTCTATGTGGTTTTATACCTAATGGACCATGAAAAATATAATGAGAATGTTAAGATTATGGAAAAAGCCACTAATTGTATATAAGAGATACCACTTTATGTGGTGGAGGAAGATGTTGAGGCTAAAAAAATCACCCAAGAGAAGCATGTGTTACAAGTAAAGATACTTGATCATTTAGACATAAAATTTAATTCACAAGAAAAATAAGGGGACACTATTCAACATGAGTTTTTTATGATAGCTAAGGAGGCTCATAATGACTCTTTTGAATGGGCCAATGACTTCCTTGAGATCCAAAAGTATATCCAAGAAGGTGTGGAATTTAATATTTTCCCCATCCTTGTTGATAACTCCATCACACTAGCCTATATGGAATGAAAATAAGATCTAGATGGGTTAAAAGTAAATGGAATACAAATACAATACTTATTTGGTGTCTTAGATATGGGCTATGTGATTTTTCAAAAAATCATGATCTAACTAAGTCTAATAATGGAATCCTTTCAAACATGCCATACCAAGAGACTGCTACACTTGATAGTGATTTATTTTATGTCCTTTAAAATGATTACCAAATCCTTGATAAATTTTTATAGATTTAAAAGTATGACACTCACCAAAGTAAGCAAGGTAAAATCTTTGATGAAGTGGTCATGGTTTTTGGTAGAATAAGAATAGACGAGGGAGAATATTTTAGTTGTATCAACATTCCATTAAGAAATATAAAGTATTTTGTATGTCTATCTTAAAGAAGGCGATAATAATGCTATGAAGAATGACACTCCTATCAATGATCAAGAAGAGGACCTTGATTATTATTGGCAATAATACCTTGAATCTCTTCAAGAGATTGAAGGCCTTTATGGAAGTACATTCCCTATTGAAGATCATGCTTATGAACAAATTGGGAAAGATATATCCATTGAAGATCATGATAAATCTTTGGTTGAGTATGAAAATCTCCTTGAAGAGCTTGATGAAATTACATCAAATGATAAGAAGCATGATGTCAACCAATATGCTATGGATATCAATAATCATGCTTAGATGAAGTAATATTTTTTGAGGTTGAAACTAAGGATAATCATGAGTGGAGTTTAAGTAAAAGAAGAATATATCTTTATAATATATTGGTTTGAATTTGTCACCTTACTTAAGATCATGATAAGATGAATAGATTTCAAGGAAAGGATGAGGAAAATGAGACCAAAGTCCAAAAGTGTTATTTCCTCATTATATTATTCATTTAATGAAGTAAAGAATCCATGAAACTTCCCCTTTGAGCTAGGAGGGAGAAGTCATGTCTAGGTTAGTTATTTGTAGTAGGTTATTTTTATCTTGTCCCAATAAGTGTTTATCAACACAAGTGTGGTGTTTTTTCTTTATTTTTTTGGTGTGTTGTCCTTGTTGTGTGAGTGGGAAGTTGTTTCCAGTCCTTGAAGTCTTGTATGGTGCTAAGTATAATTTTCATCTCAATAAAATTGGTCATCTCATGTCATGAATGTCATGTGATTCCTTTTCCTGAAGGATGAGACAATAGGCTCTCTTGACCAGTATGTAAGTCAACCCCTATGAGTCACCAAGAATGTTGATAATTTGACCTCCTAGGCTAAATATCAACCCCTATAGTTCATAACTTTCTCATAGTACCATATAATATTGTACATGGTTACCTTATATATTATCATGGTCTTCAAAATGGTTAATTAAGCATTATTAACATTGTTTAAGGTTTCATTATATGCACTAGGGGTTACCTGAGAAACCATCATGTGATCATATCATGAGTCATTATATGATGTATTGGGTCTTCATGAGTGGTCCTTGGGTGGATGAAAGGGTTTCAAGTGTTATTGAGAGTTTAAAAAAGGCTTATACCTTGTTTGATAAAGTTAAGGTATTTTAGTATAAATTAAGACATTTGGATAAATTAAGGTTTCTTTTTTTCATAATATTCCTGCTTACATTGGCTACTTACTTTAGGAGAGGACTTGTCATCAAGATATAGGGAATATTTAATTCATATTTGAGTCTTGACATGAGGTCTAATGATATATCTAAGGTTATTTTTTATATTTTATTTGCCAAGAGTGTTTCAAGTTTCAATCAGCCTAAACACAAGATACAGATCTCTATAAATATAATAAGAATCAATTACACTTTTGTGTGTGTGTGTGTGTGTGTGTGTGTGTGTATCTCATGCTTAGGCTATTTCTATTTTAAGTAAGATAAATATCTCTATAAATACAATTATATTTGACCCTTATTCACTATATGTAAAATAGATGCAAAAGCCTGTATAAACAAAAGACAACTTGATAAAATTTAAGATATTTGATCCTTGTTCTACCCTACTTATACATACTAGTATCTATAATAAATTTAAACCTATATTTCAAATATTTTAAAGCTAAATAACATTCTAGGCATATAATTCCACTATTATTCTAACATTTACTTGAACTTTCATCAAGCACTAGGTGGGAGAACTACATCAGGCTTGATCCCTCTTTGGAGTATTGTTATGTAGGCAACTCTCTTCATAGCAAGGTGTTGAGGATTTCCAACATATCCTAATAATGAACACAAAATTATTGGTCATGCAATACTAATAAGGAGGATTAGGTTTTGAACACTAATCAAGTTTTTCAAGAACAACACAGAGTTTTATATTTAATGTGTGTAGTAATAAGACCTAAAAACACATGTTTAGGTACTCCTAAAAAATAAGAACAATCCTAAAAAGAGGACACTAGCACTACTTGGAGGACACTATAGAAATTTGGCACTACTATCTAGGTTGGTTGATACTATATAGTGAGAAAATAGATCCTAAAATCCTATTAATGACATTCAAAACTATTTAGAACCTAGTTTTTATCACCATCCACAAATGTCACTTTATAGATAAGTTTTTATTAAAGCCTACTTATTACTATTTTTAGAAAGTCAAAATAAGTCAAAATCCATAACACATGAGTAATTAATTATTTCACATTGTTTGACTGATTTAGACATATCTTTAATCTAAACATATGATTTACATAGTTAAACCCTAAAATGTTAAATCATTTTGTCAACCCATCTTACTTTGAATATTACTCCAAACTCTATTTTGTGTTAATAAAAAATATATATAGTAATTTAGGGCTACATACTTTTGATTTTCTAATTTTTTTAGACAACCTAGATAAATTAAATAAATTTTCATATTAGGGTTTTAGATTATTGTACATATAATTGTTGTAAAAAAACCCTAGATTCAAAAACCCTAACCCTAGACACACTTAAGGTTTGTATCCTTTTATATATATACTTAGATTTTAATTCCAAAATTATTAGATTTGATGTAATATTTAAATTTTATAATCTTCAATAAATTACTATTCTTAAAAAGTTTAAAATATATAAAACTTGTGTTCCTAGATTCTAACTTGAAATGGTAGAATTTAACAACAAATTTGATAAAACCAATAAACAAAAGTTACGATATTTTGTCTCTAAACATATTTTTATACAAGATGATTTCATAAAAAATATTAAATAATATCTCCAAAAGATAAACATTGGTCAATCTTCAACCCCTATAGTTAATAATGTTGTTAAACCTCTAGTGGGGCCAATTTAACCAAATCAGATAACACAACCCATGAATATTATTCAACCATCATTGATAGCTACACCACTTGTCGCTAGTTCCTCTACTCTATATTCCCAATCCCTTATGCATGAGATTCATAATTTATAGTCTAAGGTGTTACATCTCAATAAGGGAGTAATTAGGCCATCTCATGACTTGGATTCCAACATTCTCTTGAATATAACTTTGGCACATCATGTATCAAAATATCCTCTATAATACAATTTTTTGGAACCCAAGATGACATTATATGATGGCAAAGGTGACCCATAACATCACCTTAGAGCCTTTCATGTAGCATGCTTGGACTATGTGTCTAATGATTATCTTCTTACAAAGCTATTTTCATGTAGTCTCTAGGACTATGCCTTATAATGGTTCTATGATTTTCCAAATAAATATATCTATCAAATAATTGAAACCTTTAGCAAACATGTTACTATCACACTTATATATCAACATCAGTGATAATATGTCATAAGCACAAGTGGCATAGTGAAAGTAAAAGTCAAATGAACCTATTGAAATTATGTCTTATGATATAAGATGATGGTAGATAAAAAGATTTAGGATATATTTAAACAAAGTCTATTATTAGAATTTCATGAAGCTATATTATTCAATAAGTTTCCTACATTTAACAATTTGTGCCACACAGTCAAGGAAAGAGAGGTTAAGATATTATTAATGGGAAAACTCAAGTCCAAAAATGGATCAAAATTAAATATTAAGAGTTCAAACAAACCTCCATATAAGGTAAGGTCCACAAAAAACAAAAGTGATCAAAAGGCCATAATCAACACAACTTCTAAGCCATCTCCCAATTTGGTTTTATCCACTTGTTAGTGTAGTGTCTTCACTAACCTTCCACTGTCACTATCATGGGTTCTATAACAACTATTATAATTCAATTTACTATCTCTCCCTCCCATTAAAGAGGTTTATATGACACATCCTCTTCCAAAGAGTTATGATTTAAATTAATTCAATTTGTATCACTAGGAACCATACCACAAAATAAAAAATACATTAGCCTAAAACATAAGATACAAGATCTCATTGAGGCTAACATTATTGATGTGGGCACACACATAGAGGTACCAAAACAACAACAAATAGTGGCTAAGGAACTAAATATATTTTTATATCACTTACAAAAATATAATAAATGATGTAGGGGGCACATCAAGTGTTCACTATACATACCCAGATCATCCACCACCAGATTCCTATCACATAGATATATAGGAGACACATCCAATGCATAGATTTATTAGCATGTATCACACTATAGTTCTACCTAGACCACTTATAAAATTTTTAGAATAAGAGATTATGGATAACAACACATTTATATGTGCTCTTCATTAGAGCATACTTAGACAAGCATCCTATTCATAGTTTTATGGTTGAGAATAGTTCAATCATAAGCATGTGCACCATGACACTCCTACAAAAATTGGGCTACACATAGTGGAATATATTCCCCATAGATACAGTCATTACTTATTTTAGTGGCCATGTTAAAAGATCCATCAAAGAGATTTTGATTATATGATAGTTGGGACTAGCACATATAGCCACTTGATTTATAGTAGTTCCAAGTGAAGGTCTATTTTATATAATATTGGGTAGGTCATGGTTATAATATTTATGATCCATCCCATCTACATTACACCAATGTATGAATTATATACATGCTAATTAGGTTAAGGTTGAGGGTGTCCCTTATGAGTATCCTCTACCCATTATAGCTATAGTTACAACATAGACACCAATTATAGTTCTAACACCATTACTATATATTTCATGGTTATCAATTATAATAGAGAGTAAAACTCCTATTCATACATCACAATGTTCAACAAAGTCATCAGTGCAGGATAGGTATACTCCTAAAGTATCTACACATATGCATACTCTCCCATGGAGATCATTAATAGAGATACCATTTCATCATAGATACATCATATATATTTTATATGACCTTCCTCTACTTAATTTATTCCAAGATAAATTTATTTGGGTTTTAGTGGTTCTCAACACAGAGCACCTACATACCTACAACTTTTCTTCTACCAAATGGGTACCTAAGACCCCTACAATTTATATTTCATCATAGTCAGTGTCATAACATCACTACAAAAATAACTTCAGACTCATATTATATAGCATAATATATTATGGGATCATAATTACCCTTTTACACTATATGCACAATCATAATTGCCTTATTCAACACAGCTCATGGTGATACTAAATCTCCCATGAGACTCATTGGTTATTATGGTTCCTAATATTTTACATATTTAATTCTCTCTCTTACTCATTTTACATATTTTATTTTCTTTTTCTTTTTCATAGCTTATACTTAGAAAACACAAAAATAACATAACATGTCAAAATAGAAAAACATTCAAATATTTTAAAAACACAAAATTTATAGATTATATGCATTGTTAAGTTTAAATTTCTACTACTTTTTAGATATTTCATATTGATCCCTATCTTAATACAGTTGGTATTATCATACATAGATACTTCACTTGATATTATTGAGTTCTTGCAAATTACATACAGGACTTTAGTCCACTACACTAATAAAAACTAGTAATCATCTACCCATTGGGGGAATATATACCCATCTAGGGTTATACATTTGATATATCTGCCCACTCAAGGTAATATCATGAATAGTTTCTACTACTAGGTTCTATCTTTACATACTATACATACCAATTTATGTATTGATTTATCTTGATATTAATCATTACTATTCATTACTCAATTTTTTTGTCGACTATCACTAGTTATATTCAATATATATCCATCCTAGCATCTACCTAGATTTTTAATACATAGTTATACATGTTTTAATTTATATCCTTTCATATATTAGACTTTATTTTTCTTCATATGCTTCCTCCATCCTTTAGTTAATTTGAATATGCCATTGTTCTTTGGCTCTATGACACTTCTCTATTTGTATGACTTGGACATGTGCCCATGTCCCTTTTGTGTGCTTTCCTATTTTTATGTGTAAATTTGAACATGTCATTCTATGTATCTCTAAGATAATTTTAATTTGCTTGTGTATGTAGACATTTTAACATGTCCCCCTATAGTTCAAATATTTCTCATAGGACCCTCCAATATTGTATATGGTTACCTTGGATCTTATCATGATCTTCAAAATGGTAAATTAAGCCTTATTAGCATTGTTTAAGATTTCATTATATGCACCAGGGGTTGCCTAAGAAACCATCATGTCATACCATATCATCAATCATTAGATGATGTATTGGGTCTTCATGAGTGGTTCTTGGGTGGATGGAAGGGTCTCAAGTGTACTTTGGAGTTTAAAAGTGGAATATACCTTGTTTGATAAAGTTAAGGTATTTTAGCATAAATTAAGGTATTTGGATAAATTAAGGTTTCTTGTTCTCATAATATCCTTTATTACCTTAGCTACTTCTTCTAGGAGAGACCTTTTTAGCATGATGTAGGGAATATCCAAGTCATCTTTGAGTCTTGACATGAGGTATAGTGATATATATAAGTTTATATTTTATAGTCTATTTTCCAAGTGTGTTTCAAGTTATAATCATCCCTAAGGTCATCAAATACCTTTAAAACATACCATATATGTCAAATTTTATGCTATAATAATTTTCAAAAGGTGTGTTTTGTATGCCATATTGAGATCAGGAGTTTTCAAAGGTCTCATAGTCATTGTAAAGTCATAACAAGGTTATATTATATGTAAAAAGGGGTCTTTTAAAGGTTCAAATATCCTTAATCCACCATAAAGGGACCCCACATGATTCAAAAGTGACATTTCGTATTACATCCATCATAAACCCATGGTTTGAAAGTGTACTTAACCTCTATTTTCCCTCCTCTTATTCTTTAATGGGTTCCCAAGATCTTAATCAAGAAAAAATATAGATAAATGATGTTTTACAGGTGCTTTTAGGACTTGTATGGACCTATACAATTAGGTTAGGGTCAAAATAGGTAGGACATATAATATGGGATCCCTTTTAGACATCAAATAATATAATGTGTGCTTACAAATCTAGGAGAAAGGCAAGAATAGTAGTAAGATCTCCATTGAGCTCTTGTCAAGCTCACAAGGGCTGATTTGAGTTAGATGTTATGGTCTATACAAGGGGATACAGATCCCAAGATATTATTAAGATCTAAATTACTTAGTGGGATTTAAATTATTGGTATTGGTTTGAAGATAAAATCCTTTAGATTTATCAATGATCACTAAGACCCCAAGGTGGTCTTAAACCCTTACAACCCCTAATGGATAAATTTTGAGAAATCCTTATTTAAAAAATTAAATTGTTGAAGCATGAGAGTGTTTTATAAGGACCCTTAGAGTTTTTCACATAAATTTTTCACTTTCATCCACCAACAGGGGCACATGTGCCATCGAGGAATAAGTGAAGAGTTCCACAAGGTAGTTGGTAGGTTGAGAATGATGTCATTATTATCTTTGGGTTTTGAAATTTCTTAAGGGTTAATGAATCCAATTATTTTCAATGTTATTATCACCTTATTATCCATCCAAGGCTCTACAACCACCTATTTATTCCATACACAATCTTCTAAGCAACACTCAAACTATAAACTAATTGAACTGTGTATAGACTACTTACTTGAAGGTGAATGAGATGGTCTTATATTGCATTGTCAAAAGGAGAGTGAAATTAATAATATCATAAGGTGTAAATAAATAATGTATGGATAGTCTCAATTTCCATATACCCAAGTTATAATCTAATAATGCTTGAAATCATGATAGTGCAGATCTATAGGTATCCAAGCTTGTAGGTTTACATGTGGTGTGTTAAAATATGTATTATGATAAGTGGCCTCAAACATTTAAAAGGTAATGGTAAATTAAATGTTTAAATTGTTTAAATTTTCATGGTCACTATAAAATTATGTCTTTAGACCCAATGTCCAACACAATAAAAGACACCTATAGTCTTGTTTGTGAAATTTAGGTTACTTTCAAATAGGGAGAAGGATGATGTAATGTTTTATAAGGGAGTATTGGGTCTAAATGAGTGATAAATATATGTGAAAACCTAAAATATTAGTATATTTTTAGAAAACTAGGAAATTGACATAAATAGAACCTCTCTTAGGTTTATAGTCTCTCATCACACTTCCACATACAGGCTTGTTTGAGGCTCCAAGATTGGTCTTCAAAATTGAGAGGAAAGTGTAGTGTTAAATAGTGAGTTTGAGTCTTGAGTGAATGTGTATGATGTATGAAATCAAAATAGACCTCAATAAATTTAGGAGAGAGTTACCGAGGCCAATGTACATCAACCTTGAAGATAGTTAGTTTGCAATATACATGCTTGTTTAGAATGAAAGGCATCTTTTAGGTTTGAGAGAAATTGAAGCCTAAAAGATAATTAGGGAAGATTTGTTTAGGCACTCAATATTCAAATAATAAAATGGATAAATCTCATGCTCTAATATATCTTCTCACACTAAATGACTTGATTAAGACCCCTCTAAAGCATTTTACCCAATATGTGCTTTTAGGCATATGAAGAAAATAGGTTGTAAGGATTATGATGAAGCACTAAAAAGTATTAGAGACTGAGATGAAATTAATGAAGTGTTCAACCCCACTAAAAACCATCAATAAACTTGAAATCTCTAAATAAAATCATTCTAATGGTGCTTATAGTGTAGGAGGCCTAATGAACTTCTACAGGTCTATGTGTGTAAGAAAGGAAAAAGGGCATGAATAAATAAGTTTATTTAGGAGCCAAGATTGTTTATTGAAGTCATATTAAGCATAAAAAACTCCTAACCATTATAAAATATCACCAGGTCCAAGAGGCAAATGGAAGAGGAAAACCCTCAATCTATAGTCTAGTAACCCAAAATGATAATTTACAAGTGGATGACTATAATAATGAGAAGTGCCCTCTTATGATAGAATAAAAGTGTTTAAATAGGTTTTTCAAAGGTTAAATAAGACATAAAAACTATCTAAAACTTGATAAATACTATCAAAGGTCAAGAAGCCTATTGAAGAGGTTTGAACTTGAAAATTGTAGTCTAAGAGGTTTGGTAAGCATCTATAGCCCTGTACATGAAATATGAGGGAAAAAACATGTTTTGAGGGTGAAATGGGAGTGTGGATGAATTAATAAGTTAGATAAATATATAAAAACCCATAGTAAGGCATACATAGGTAGTGAAAGACACATAAAGTACCATTTCTATGTAAAGACCTTCTCAAGCCTTCTTGTACTTAGTATGACCATGTCATTTTGAATGGGTATCAATGGATTTTTAAGTTGTAAATAAGGTATTCATGTTATATCCTAGTGGTATTGGGAGTTTGTTTACATCCCTAATCCATATGAATAATCATTAAGATCATAGATCACTCTCAGAATGCATACTTGAACCCGAGAGACTACCAATGTTTGCTCATTTATTTATTGATATTTTTCACGGTGTAAAAATGAATTCATATTATTTTAATAGGTATATCCACTTCCACCTTGTTTTATTATGAAGGAGAGAAATAATATGTTATTTATGAACAATCCTTAAGAGATGATGGCACCTGAAACCTTTGTTAAACTCTATTAAGAACATGATGGAGGAAAATTTGATAAAATTAATCAAAATGCATTGGAATTGTTTGTAAAATACCTAAAACACATCTTACAATCTTATAATGATCTATTCATTCCATTAATTTATTAAAAAAACCTATATAGATGCATAAAACATATTATTTTTATAAGTTTTCATGGTGAATTTAAGGTACAAATATAGGTGAACACTTGAAAATAATTAAAGAGGGTGATATGGGATGTATTATACCTTATTAGGCCATAAAAGGCACTCAATTACCCTTAAAAATTCTTCTACAATTATAAACTAGAGAAACAATTTATAGGTTCAAGTACAAAGATGACCTAGTCACCTAGATGAGCAAGAATTATAGGTGTACACTACTTGAAAGGTATAAATCATGGTGTAAGACATTTATTTTGTCTTAAATATTGATCAATAACCCATTATCAATGTTTTATGCAAATTCCATGGACATCAAAGTGATTAGTACTAAGTGACTAGGCCTAGTTTCCTAGTAGGCTTATTTTTCCAACTAAGGAAGATGTCTCTTGACATAGAGGGATGTGAAGAGGGTGAATGGAGAACCATAAGTGCTCTTGAAAATTATATATTAATGAAATCATGCATATTTCATGGTAATTATGGGAAATGATTTAGTTTTAGGCCTATTCAACATGTAAAAGAGAGAGGTAGGTTATTTAATGCTTCATGGAGATTAATTGGACCATAATTACACCATGATAACTAACAAGAAGGAGGTGGTTAGCCGTGTTTATCACACACATTATTTGAAGAGGTCAAGAATAAGACTAGAATATCCTTTACTACACTATTTTTATGCCATAACTCCATGAATATCATCGACCAAGCATGACAAATTTTCTAAAGAGGGATAGAATGTGGTGTCTCATGAAATACCTTTCTAATTTGAAATTGAAAATTTAGGTGCATTTTATAATTTATGAGATTTAGTGCCCTCTTTTTTCTCTCTCTTTCATCTTGTTCTATAAATCGGGATTAAAAATCCATTATAATCATCACTCTATTGGGTATGAGAAATTTCTACCCATTTGTATCTTGCATCCTTGAGCTAATATAAAGACTAATTAAACATTATCCATGTTATTTCTCTAGTGTGTTTCATACTTTTTTATTTTTATAAGTGGTTAATCCCTTTGCTCCCTTTACAGGTCCTTTATCCTCACTTATATGCTAGTAGACTATTCTTATGTAGGTTAAATGGTGTGTGAAGGTGCCAATGATTGTGTTTGTAGTGAAAACCTATTGATAATGTCTTAAACTAAACCTATCATTCACCATACTTAGATCATAGTCATCTAGAACAACCTCCATGTGAGGTACTAATGTGTAGGAGTCCTTTGGAGAGAGTATCTTAGCAATTAGTCTTTGTTTTGGTCCATAAGTGTTATTTAAGGATCAAGTAGAGGAGACACAAGATTTGGTGCCCCACCTCCTATATCTTAGGTTTGATTTCATGATTTCTTTTATCCCCTTGTCATTTTAAAAACAATTAGGTTTAAGAATTGAGTTAGATGGTGCATCATGGGAACTATACCAAAACTAGTTACTTGCCTCACCCATTAATCGACCCATATTTAGAGGTGATTCCATTATATCAGATAGATGAGGTAGGTTTAAAACTCCTTTGACTCAAGGGTACAATCTAGATTGATAATAGTTTTTGGCATGCCTATTAGGACTATAATTCAAGGAGGTTAGAGTACTTAATCTTAGTATTTGGTGACCTAAAGTAGATTTAGGAATTATTGTGGTAGATTAGCATATAAGTTTCATGTAAAATTGCATCATAGGGTCTTCATTCAAGGGTAAGAACAAATTAGTTTCATAGTTCACCTTATTATTTATTTACCTCATGATGTGTAATGGTTAGATATGAAGGAAATTTATATTCTATGCCTCCTTATCAGTAGTGTCATTACCAATACCAGCTCTATGATGAGTTATATCCATCCTATAATGACTCTTCTTATTCTCCACATTACTTTAGTTATCCATATGATCAGCCTTACTATCAACCTCCTTAGTAGCCTTGATATCATGAGTATTATCCCTCCTTCCCTCCCCAACCACCATTTCAAGATACACCTCATTCCTCCAATGAGTGGAGTGAGATAAAAATAATGAGTTAAATCATTGAGAATTAGTTATCATCCTTGAAGGATTAACAAGCTCAGTTCAATAAATCATATGGGTCTCTCACTATCCCATGTCAATCTTATTGGGATAATCCTCTAATGTCAAGCTAAAACCAATAATGTAGGAAAGTTGTAGAGGCTAAACATATAAATTTCCCAAGTTTTCAAGGTACTCCACCCACCACTCAAGTTGAAAACATTCCTAAAAATGAAGGTAGACCAGAATTTGGTATGTTGGTTGCCAAGTGGAAGGTAGGAAATAAACACACCTTAGACGATCCCATTGATTCCATGATTTCAAGTTGGAAGAATGCCTCTTAACCCCTAAAATCACTCAAGAATATCCTATAAAGCCTTATATTCCTATGCCACTAGTTGGACATTATTTCCATCCCACCATCTCCTTATTTAAAGGAGGACTTATTATTTGGAGAGCAGATGAGGAACATCTAAATGAAAAGAAGGATTTGTCAAGAAAAGGTAATGATGGCATGGACCCATGGAATATTTCTTGATATAAGATCCTTGGATAAAAAATTATTTATCTTTGCATCATTTAGGTGGAAGAACTAGACTTGAAAGAAAAGAAACTTAGTGAAGTGGTAGTTCATGTCAAGCAAGGTCTAATAGTAGTTGTAAATCTGCCTCAAGAGGTTCACCATGAAAATGTTCAAGTGATAGATGTAATAAATGCATAGTTTGGAAATCCTCAAGAGGATTATATTATCTAAGATAAAGTAAACTCTCTAGATTAACTCCCTGGTTTCATTGAAAATGTTGATCGAAATGAAGAATATTAGTTTTTTGAACATAGCCTTGATGAAGAGGAGACTACTCAAAGAAACCATTGTTTGATTGAGGTAATCCATGTGTTTTCAAACTTAATAGATCATGATAAATACAATTAGAGTGTTGAGTTTATAGAATAAGACATGAATTTGATTTAATATCTACTGCTTGGTTTAGTGGAGGAGAGTGTTGAGGCTAAACAAATCACCCAAGAGAATCATGTGTTCAAGGGAAATATCCTTGATTAGTTGGACATAATCATATAAATATAAGAAGAATAATGGGACACTATTCAACATGAATTTGTTATGATAGCTAAGGAGGATCCAAATGACTCTTTTGAATGGGATAATGACTACTTTGAGATCCAAAAGTACATCCAAAAAGGTGTGGACTCCAATCTTTTCCCATCCTTATTGAAAACTCCATCACACCAAACTCCATTTAATCAAAAGAGATATAGATGGGTTAAAATAAAATGAAATACAATTGTAAGACTTGTTTGGAGTCTAAAATATGGGATATGTGATTTTATAAGGATATCATGATCTGACTAAGTCTAAGAAAGGGTAACCTTCTAAACATGACATACCAAGAGACTACTAAACTTGACAATGATTTGTTTTATGTCCTTAGAAATTATTACCAACTCCTTGAAAAAAAATTAGATATTAAAAAGGATGACACTCACCAAAGTACTAAAGGTGAAAGCTTTGATGAAGTGCTCATGGTTCTTAGTAGGATAAAAATAGATGAGGAAGTAGATTTGCAGGTTTACCAAGATTCCATTGAGAACTATGAAGTCTTTGGTAGGTATGGAATTCCTAGAGAAGAAGATAAGAATGCTACAAATAATGAAACTCCTATCAATGATCAATAATAGGACCTCAATTATGATTTTTAGCAATCATTTGAATATCTTCAAGATATTCAAGGCCTTTGTGTAAGTACATTCCCTATTGAAAATCATGATTATGAAGAGATTGGCCAAGATACATCCATTAAGTATCATTATCAAACTTGGGTTGAGTATGCACATCTCTTTGAAGATCTTGATGAAATTGTAGTAGATGATAAAAAGCATGATGTCAGCTAGGATTATATGGAGACTAAATAAGCATGACTAGATGAAGTACCATTTGTTGAGGTTGTAGCTAAGGAGAATCATGAATTTCATCTTAAAGTACAATAGGAATATATCTTTATAGGAGATTGGTTTTCAACTGTCACCTCACTTGAGATCATGATAATAGGAATGGATTTCAAGGAAAAGATGAGGACAAAGATACCAAAGTCCAAAATGTTTCTTACATCATTCCATTCTTCATTTCATGGTGTAAAGGATCCAAAAACTTCCCCTTTGACCTAGGAGGGATAATTCATGTCTAGGATAGTTATTTATAGTAGGTTGTTTCTATCTTGTCCTAATAAGTGTTTGTCAACATAAGTGTTGTGTGTTTTCTTCTTTATTTTATTGGTGTGTTGTCCTTGTTGTGTGAGTGGGAAGTTGTTTCTAGTCCTTAAAGGATTGTATGGTGACAAGTCCAATTATCATCTCAAGCAAAGTGGTCATCTCAAGTCATGATTATCATGTGTGTCCTTTGCCCAAAGGATGAGACAATTGGTTCTCTTGACCAACATGTAGGTCAACCCCTATGAGTCACCAAGAATGTTGATAATTTGACTTTTTAGGCTAAATATCAACCCATATAGCTCAAAATTTTCTCATAATACCCTCTAATATTGTATATGGTTACATTAGAACTTATCATGGTATTCAAAATGGTAAATTAAGCCTTATTAGCATTATTTAAGGTTTCATTAATTGTACTAGGGGTTGCTTGAGAAACCATCATGTGATACCATATAATGATTCATTGGATGATGTATTGGGTCTTAATAAGTGGTATTTTTGTGTATGGAAGGGTCTCAAGTGTCCTTTAGAGATTAAAAGTGACCTATACCTTGTTTTATAAAGATAAGTTATGTTAGCAAAGATTAAGGTATTTGGACAAATTAAGCTTTATTATTCTCATAATATTATTTATTACCTTAGCTACTTATTATAGGAGAGGCCTTATCATCAATATTTAGGAAATATCTAAGTTATATTTGAGTCTTGACATGATGTCTAATGATATATCTAAGGTTATCTTTTATAGTCTATTTATCAAGAGTGTTTCAAGTTTTAATCAGCCTTAAGGTCATCATATACCTCTCAAACGTACCACATATGTCAAATTATATTCTATAATCCTTTAATAAATGTGTTTTTTTTATGTCATATTGAAATTATGATTTTTCAAAGGTCTCATATTCATTGTAAAGTCATAACAAGGTGATCTTATATGTAAAAAAAAGGCCTTTTATAGGGTCAAATATCCTTCATCCACCATATAGGGCCCCCACATGATTTAAAAGTGATATTTTAGATTCCATCCATCAATATATTGTTTTAAATTGTAATTGACCTCTATTTTCCCTCTTATTCTCCAATGGGTTCCCGAGATCTCAATCAAGAAAAAATGTAGGGAAATAATGTTTTATAGGTGATTTTAGGAGTTATGAGGACATGTAAGATCATGTCAGGGTTAGAAGAGGTTGTAAATATAATGTGGGATCCATTTAATACATTATAGAAGAGAATAAATGCTTAAAAATCCATGAGAAATGTATAAATGGTATTAGTATCTCCATCAAGCTCTTTGCAAGCTCACAAGGGTTAGTTTGAGTTGGATGGTAGGGTCCATACAAGGGGATTCAAATCCCAAGATCTTATATAGAGTTAAATTACATAGTGATATTTTAATTAATATAATTTTTTTGTAGATAAAATCCCTATGCTTTATGAACAATCACAAAGACCCATATGTGGTCTTAAACCCTTGAAAAACCTTAATGGCTTAGTTTTTGGAAATAATTATTGAAAAAATGAACATGTTGAAGAATGAGAGTGTTTAATAAGTACCATTATATTTATACACAATCATTTTACACTTTTATCCACTGATAGGGGCATTTATGACATGGAGAAATAGTCAAAGAGCTCCATAAGGTAGTTGGCAGGTTGAGAATCATGTCATTATTATCTTTTTTTTTAAATTTTCATTAGGATTGATTCATATAATGGGTTTTAATATTATTCTCACATTATTATTAATAAAATTCTCCCTAACCACCTATTTATTCCATACACAATCTTATAAGCAACACTCATGATCCCAACCAATTGAGTTGTGTATAGATTGCTTATTTGAAGGTGATTGAGATGGTCTTATATTGAATTACCAAAGGGAGAGTGAAATTAATAATATAATAAGTTGTAAATAACCAATTAATTTATATTAATAAGCTCCATCAGCCCAATTTATAGTCTAATAATGCTTGAAACATGATAGTACATACCTACATGTCTTTAATCTTGTAGGTTTGCATGTGGTGTGTTAAAATATGTATTATGATAAGTGGCCTTGAAATTTTAAAAGGTAGTGGTAAATTTAAGGCTTAAACATTTTTAAATGGTCATGGTAATTATAAAATCATGTCTTGAGACCTAATGTCTAATACAATAAAAGACACCTACAAGCTTGTTTGGGAAATTTAGGTTACTTTCAAAAAGGGATAAGGATGATGTAATGTTTTGTATGGGAGTCTTGCATCTAAATGAGTGAGAAATATATGTGAAACCTAAATAAAATTATATTTTGAACAAATAAAGGAAGTTATATAAGGATAATCCCTCTTAGGTTTGTAGTCACTCATCCCACTACCACATACAAGCCTCTTTGAGGCTTCAAGATTGGTCTTCAAAATTGTGAGGAAAGTGTAGTGTTAAATAGTGAGTTTGAGGCTTAAATTAATGGATAAGATGTATTAAATAAAAATATACCTCAATAAATACAAGATATATTTATAATGACCAACTTACTTAATCCTTGCAGACACAATCAATTTTCCATATACATGCCTATTTATAATGTAAGGTGTCTTTTGGGTTTGAGAAACATTGAAACCTAAAATAGACTTAGGGAGTATTTATGAAGTAAATAAAGATTTAAATAATAATATATGGAAGTATCATTATATTATAAAAACTATAACACTAAAATACCTTCTTAAGACCCCTCTATAGCATTCTCCCCAATGTGTATTTCTAGGCATATTAGGAAAAGAGGTTGTAAGGATTATGTTGAAGCACTAGAAAGTCCTAGAGACTGAGATGAAATGAACGAGGTGTTAAACCTACTAAAAATATCAAGAAACTTAAAAGGTCTAAATAAAATCATTCTAATAGTGTTTGAACTCTAGGAGGCCTTATGAACTTCTGTAGGTTTGTGTGTGAAAGGAAGGAAAAAGGGAATGAAGTGATAAGTTACTTGAGAAACTAAGATGTTGAAGTGAAGTAATAGGAATCATAGACAAAATCATAACCATTCTCAAAGAGCACTAGGTCAAAGAGGAAACTATAAGAATAAAACCCTCAATCTATAATCAAGTAGCTAAAAATTATCATCTATAGGTGGGTGACTATCAGAATGATAATTGCCCTCTCATAATGGAATAAAAGTGTTTTAAGACGTTTTTCTGAGCTCAAAATATACATATAGAAACTATCCAACACTAGATGAAGATAATCAAAGGTCAATAATCATGTTGAAGAGGTGTGAACCTCAAATTTTCAATCTAAGAGTTCTGGTAAGCTTCTATAAGCCTATGTATGAAATATGAGTGAAAAAAACATGTTTTGAGGGTGAAATGGGAGTTTAGAGGCATTTAAAAGCTAGATAATGATATAATAGACCCCGAGAAGGTATCCTTGGGTAGATAAAGGCAAATAAAGTACCATTTTGACCCAAAGACCTTCTTAAGCCTTTCTACCTATAGAACTACAACACAAGATAGGTATTCTTATACTCAACATCACCATCTCTTTTTACATGGATTCTAATGGATTTTGTAAGTGGAAATGACATCTCCATGCTACAACCTAGTGGTATTGGGAGTTATTTTAGGTACTTGACCCACATGAATAATCATTAATATCACATAACACTCTCAAAATGCATACTTGAGCATGAGAGACCACCAAATTTTGATCATATATTTCTTGACATTTTTCATGGTGTAAAAATGAGTTTTGAGGAGTTGGAGTCTATCCAATACCACCTTGTGGTATTGGAAAGAATCAAAGGAGCTATTCTTTATGAACAATATTTAATATATGATGGCACCTAAAACACTTGCTAAAATTTGGTAGGAACCTGATGGAGGATAACTTGAGGTAAATGCATCCAAATGGATTGAAATAGATTATAAAATACTTAAGTCATATCTTACACTTTGAGAAGGCCCTAATTATGCCATTAGTTTGTATGGATACAAGAAACCCCCTATTTTTGCAAGTTTTCATGGTGAATTCAAGGTGTAGAGATAAGTGAACACTTACATATCATTGAGGATGATGATGTGGATGTATTATTCCCTCTCAAACCATAAAACACACTCAATTCCCCCTATAAATGCTTTTGTAGGACTAGATTAGATAGGTAGTCTAGAGGTGCTAGTATAATGCTGACTTAGTTACTTAGATGAGTAAGAATTGCAAGTGTACACTAATTGAAAGGCATAAATCATGGTGTAAGAAATTTATTTTGTCTTAAATCATGCTCATTAACCCATTATCATGGATATATGCAAGTTTCATGGCCATCCAAGTGACTAGTACCAAGTGAATAGGCCTAGTTGCCTAATAGGCATATTTGTCCATCTAAGGAAGATGTCTCTTAGCATAGAGAGTTGATAAAAGGGTGAAAGGAGAACCATAAATTCCATTTTAACTACTATATTAATGCAATCATGCATATTTCATGTTTATTATGTCAAATCAAGGAATTTTAGGCTTTGTTCAACATGTAAAAGAGAGAGGTAGGCTATTTAATTTTTCATGGAGGTCAATTAGAGAAAAATTCCACCATTATAACTAACAAGAAGGAGGTGGTTAGACAATTTTATCACACACATGATTTGATGAGGTAAAAAATACTAGATTAACCTTCACTACACCATTTATATGCCACACCTCCATGAATACCATTAGCTAAGCATGACCAATGTGTTAAAGAGGGATAAAAGGTGGTGTCTCATGGATTGCTTTTCTTATTTGAAACTAAAAATAGAGGTGTATTGGATCATTTATAAAATTTAATGCTATTTTTTCCCTCTCTCTCTCTCTCTCTCTCTCTCATCTTTTTCTATAAATTGGGCATAGAAATCCATTGTAATCATCCCTGTACTGAGTATGAGAAAGTTTTACCCATTTGTATCTTATATCCTTGAGATAATATAAGGACTGATTTAATCTTCTCTATGATAATTCTCTAGTGTGTTTCATGCTTATTTTATTTGAAAAAGTGGATAATCATTTTTCTCCCTTTATAATTCCTTGCTCTTTAACTAGATGTTATTAGACTATTTTTATGTAGTTTATATGGTGTGTGAAGGTGTCAATGATTGTGTTTGTAGTGAAAACTAATTGATAGTGTCTTGAACTATAACTCTCATTCATCATATTCATATCAAAGTCATCTATCACAACCTCCATGTGAATCACTAATGTATAGGAGTCCTTTAGAGAGAGTGTCTTAGAAATTAGTCTTTGTATTCATCTATAAGTGTTATTAAAGGATCAAGTAGAGGAGACACAATATATTCATGCATTACCTCCCATATCTTAGGTTTTATTTCATGACATCTTCTATCCCCTTTTAATTTTCAAAATAAGTAGGTTTAGGCATTGTCTTTAGATTATACATCAGGGGAGCTAGCCCTAAAATTAGAGAATCACCTCAACTATAGGCCACCCACACCTAGAGGTAATTCCATTGTATTAGTTGGATGAGGTAGGTCTAAAACTCCTTTGAATCAAGGGTGAAATATAGATTTATAACAATTTCATTATAATCTTATACACCATGACACTTGTATTTTCTTTTTACACACACACACCCTAGTTTTTGATGTTGTGAGGGACCTCATGCATCTACCCTTCCTACATGGGAGATATTATGGACATCATGCCCCATACCCCTAGGTAGTTAATTATATTTTATACTATACACATTTATTACATCTATCTTGACACCCTTATGTAGTGTTCTATTATAACATACAACTTACATTACCTATCTATGCTCAGATACATTTAGATTTCAATGTTATGTTTATATAATGTATTAGAATGTCATGCACATGTTCTAGATAACACATTTTATAGAGTTAATTATTTTGAGGGCTACATGAGTTCCACAACTATCCTCAAAATAGGGGGAATTCATAGGGGTTTGTCAAAGAGATTAGGTTCCTACATTATTATTAAACAAAAATTTCAACACGCAGGCTTAGTTTCAGAAATTAGACATAGGGAAGACACATAAAAAATATATACTTAGATAGTAGTTCAGATTACCCAAATTTTAGACTAGGTAGACATTATCACCTAAATTAGGAAACTAGTACCATAGGGAGCTATTATCTACTATAGGTTACTATAATCCAATATCCTTAGCTTTAGGATAGTCTAGATTATCTAGACTAGTAGACCATGTATAATATAGATTTACATATATACAATCATAGATTTGATATTTAAGTTCATATATTGCTTAGATACACTCGTTATAGCTTAGATTCATATTAGTTGCTTAGATTTGGGGGAATCATGCATGACATTATAATTCTCACATTTAGTTTAATTACATAGATTTAATTATTACATATTCATTTCAAATTTAGTATAATCAGATACCATATTGGGGGCATGTACACATCACATAGTTACCATATACTCAACTACACATAGGTTGATCAAATGGAATGGAAAACTCCATGTCATTGTCTACACTATATATAGTTGTAACCACATTATAAGTTGTCATCAGATCCATTCCTTACTCTATCTATAGTGGTTGGCATTCTTTAGGGGCCCATAACTACCTAATATACCTGAGTGGCTACTGAGTTGACATACATTGTTAGATAATTTTAGCACTTTATATTTCAATTAGATTTAATTTAGTTACATATGCATATACTTCATATGGGTGGGCAATGATGGATATACATACACACACACACACACACACACACACACACACACACACACACACACACACTTAAGAATAGTATCTCCTTGTAGAATGATAAACAATATGTTGATCATTGATCCATGCATTGTGAAGGAACCATAAAAGTAAATTTTCCATTATTTTGATTTAGGAGGTGCTTCTCTTGTCATCATGACGTATTTATTTAGAAACCCAAATATAAGAGGTTGAGTATCAAGAAGAGGATCTTTTACAAGATGATATGTAGGTACCTATTCCATAATATATTTTTGATTAACATATTATATCTCAAATTAACTCAAGATCAATTATCTATTTCACCATGCAACCTTATAAATCTATTTTATATAGTATATACTTGAGTTGATCTAATTTGGAAATTATAATAGTATTAATATTTAGCATGTAATGACATAATATTTGGGTTGTAAAAACCATAACTAAATAGGATTTATTGATCAACATATAATTATATTCATATATTACTAATGTTTATCTTAGGTAGTAGATCACATTCTCTTTACCCTATTCATCGTGTTGTGATAAAAGTGCCCCTAGGGCATGCTTAGTGGCCGATAGGTAAAGTAGTAATGGCTTGTTTGATGTAGGTGGTATCAACATAGGTAGGTTAGTCAAGAATTATTTTAGATGGCCAAATTATTTCTAGAAATATTCATTCTATGATAAATTTGTGCCCTTTTTTAACAAGTGTGTAAAAGGATGGCATTTGTCATCTAGCTATGAAATTAAGCATCTAATTGACTATATTTTACCCTATAAAATTTTGAGCTACTTCAAAGTATAAGGTGGAGGCATCTTGGTAATGGCTCAAACCTTGGAATAATCAAATTCAATGATTCAAAAAAAGATAATAAATCTTAACAAATTTCTAGAATTTACACTAAATAAACACTTTTTAGGGTTGAGCCTAACTTTTTACTCTTGATGTCTCTCAAAAAATATCTTAAGTATGGCTAGGTGTTTTTCTCAAGTCTTAAATTTATCCAAGATGTCATTGACATAATCTTCAATTACGGCATGCATCATATCATTTGAAATTACCATCATGGCCTATTGGTATGCTATTCCTACATTGTTGAGTCTGAATGGCATCACCTAATAACAAAACATTCCCTAAAGAGTGGTTTATGTTGTCTTATGCTGGTCTTCTAGTACAAACTCAATTTGGTTATAGAATAAAAATCCATACATAAGGGAAATCATTTCATATCTGATCATGGAGTTAAAAATCATGTCCATGTTTAGCAAAGGAAAGTCATCCTTTGGGTAGGCCTTGTTAATGTCACAAAATTCAATGCACAATATGATACCCTTCGAATTCTTATTGACTAGTACTATATTAGAAATACACTCCAAATAATCAATAGGTCAAATGCATATCTCACCTAATAAGATTTTATCTAACTCTTTATTTACTAATACAATAATATAAGGATGCATTTTTATTAGTTTCTTCTTAACTAGTTTGGCATTAAGGTGTACAAAAATATGGTATACAACCAAGGTAGGGTCCAAACCTATCATATTTGAATAGACCCATGCAAATAGATAAATAAATTACCTTAGAATGGTGTAAATAATTCATGTTCCTCCTCAATTAAGGACACGCCTAATTTAATCCATTTTGGATTCTTTGATGTTCTAATGTTGACCAAAGAAGTGTCTTTGAAAAGCAGTGTAGAACCTTCTTCTAAAAGAGTTGTAAAAGAGGTAAACTATTTGGTAATGCTATAGTCTTATATCCTAATTGATTCATCAATGTCACTTATACAAGACAAATTTTAATCTTCCAAGAGTAGCAAATGACATGTAACAAATACCTTTGAGTACTCTTATATGATCTAATCAAAAGCTTGTCACTCTTGAATACTAATTTTGGATCCATACATAAACCTTAGACTAGTGGTCTCCTACACTTAATGTGAAAATGGGTGAACATTCCTATCTAATGGCACTTGAAATAAGATTTCACCAAGAGACTTGCCTTTTTCTTTACTTGTTCCTTGGTCTAATATTTCCTCAAGAAGGTTTTCACATTTAGACCTCAATGTTTGATTTCCTTTTTTATTTTGGCCAAAGAAGTTCACCCACTCTTTGAAATAGGAAAAAAGATCCAATCTGATAGAGAAACCATGTTTGAGATATCCTATGGGAATATGATCCCTTAAACCTAGAAATTCATAAATGTCCTCATCACTCTTGAACTCATCAAGTGGCATTGTCAACTCTTATTGGTACCATTACATTAGTTTGGGATGATGAAGGGAAAAATATGAAGGTTGAATAGTAAGAATAATAATATATACATCATAAGGTTTAAACAAATTGGTAATATCAATGTCATCATAGATTATATAATCAAACCTTATGTCACTTTATAGATAGGTATTTGAGGTACTAGAAGAAAAGCCAACTTGTATGATCTTAAATCAAAAAAATATTAGAGCACCATAACATCTAGTAGACATTTATTTAGGGTGATCAACTATGATTTGAAATAAGGAATACAAATAAGAAAACAAAGAGTACTACCTTGTGATTTATCTTCTTATGAATTTATTGAAGTAGGATCGATCTTGGCTTGTGAGATATAAGTCTTTGGCAATTCTAGTTCCTTATGGGAAGCATCTCTCCTTGTTCACCTTAATTTTTGTGTCTTGGTAATTGATATAATAATATTAAAGCTTTAAAGGTTATTTTGGCATAATAACCTTTCAAATGTTGGATCTTACTAGAGAAATTTTGGCATAGTAAGATTAGGATGAAGAAGGTTGTCTAAATTGGAGGAAGAACCTCTAATTTATAGAAATTTTAAATGAATATGAACCATTCATGATGAGATGAGAATCAAGGGATGAAAACAAAGATAATTTTTAATTCAAAATGAAAATATTGACTTAAAAATTGGTGTGGAGAACATGTGGGACTCACAAATGAATATAAAAATTATTTGGGAGGGAGTTATAATATAAAATTGGTAAGTGAAATTGAGAGGAATATGAGGTGGATTATTAAATTTCAAAGATGAGAAAGATAATATTATAAAATTCCAATTATCGGGGATAGGTGGGGCCTATGGAATATTTGAAATATAAATATGGAAATGAAGTGTAAGATGACATCTGAGGTAGGGATAATTGGATTTTTGGATTTATAAAAATTATGAATATTCAAATCCATGGAATTTTTGATTAAGGAAGAATTAGTTAATTAATTTAAATTAATTACCTTAATAAAAATGTGAATAGTAAACCATTATTAGTGATGATGAATAATAATGATGAATTAGAATTAGATAAAATTAGAGATGATTAGAGATGATTAAAATCAACACAAAGTGATTGAATTTAAGTGTCTACATTTTTCTACTCTTTGAGAAGTCATTATGAAACACTGCTAAAGTAATAAATTTTCAAAGAATGAAAAATTCATTAAAATATTAGATGAAGAAATGATTAGTGATCCATTATTCCCCATTGAGAGGGCATGCAGGATGTGGATGGGATCTCAAAAAAGAGAGGAAGAAGGTAGAATGGGAGAAGAGATTAATCCATGGACAAAATTAATCCACTTGATCTAATGTTTTCACACTTTGATCTACATTGTTTTTAAATAATAGAATTGAATGTGCCCCAATATGGGGGGAAGTGGGAAGGATGCATCCCAAAAGAAATGACAC
Organism: Torreya grandis; assembly: GCA_037957365.1. Lineage (NCBI taxonomy): Eukaryota > Viridiplantae > Streptophyta > Pinopsida > Cupressales > Taxaceae > Torreya > Torreya grandis. Next base: position 1,136,748 of record JARHVA010005298.1, read on the forward strand.
ACTTTAATCAGCTCCAAATAGGGTGAAAAGCTACAAGCTTAAAATTAGAATTATTTTCCCTAGTAGAGAGAAATGATGGTACGTGGTCTTGAATATGATGGTACAGATATGGAAATAGATTGCACTAGTAGATCAGATGTAAACATTGATAGGTCCAAATGATTTGTCTTATCATGGTATATTTCATTATGAAATGATGTAAATGGTTAAATGATTGATTAGCAAGCATAACTCAATTATTTAACCTATCACATAGATTAAAAATGAGAGGAGTGATGTAAATATAGGTATAATGGTATAATGACTTTTAAAAAATGAAGAAGCCACAAAAACTACACACCTAAGAATGGTCAAAGTGTTAAGATAAATGATAATCAAAAGAATAAGATAATGATTGAATAATGATGTGATTGAATTGGAAGAATTTTAATAAATTGATCATGACTATTTGTATATTCTTAGATGTATTATGGGTAGCATAAAATTTAGCCACACAGTTAAGGGATTGTGGTGTAGGTAGTAGACAAGGATATCTTTTATTGTGACATTGTCAATGAGACTTATATCACTTGAATTTTTATATAACACCTAATGGTATTCACAATGATATAAAATACCATGGTGATTAAACCATAATGTGCATAAGGACTGACCCCAATCTAATAGACAATTGACAATAATGAACCAATGATAAAAACCATGATGATAATTCTAATATATAATAATGAATGGACTCAAGTATAACTATGTAACATTAAGAACCATGATGGTGACCATGTTGGAATAATGGATTGAGTTGAGGCAATAAAATAAAAAGGAAATAAATAAGAAAACAAACATAAACACACACACATAAACTTGCAATCAAAAGAAAGCATATTGTTGTTTAACCAAGTCTAAATCCAAATGTGAAGGCTCAATGATAATGATAAATAGATGGTTCCCCCAAAAAAAGATACATGCAATATAAGGACACATCCCAATAATGTTTAAAATAGTTGAAACCAATCATGAGGCTACCCTAGTAGGGAAGATTTGGGAAGGACACATACCAAAAATGATTTAGGAATTAAAACAAGTGGATTAAGGATTTTGACTAGATTTAGAATAAGATAAATATTTTTGGATTTTGGGGATTTATATCTCATTTTGAGATTATAATCCATATTTTGATTTTTAAGAATTTTAGAATATTCAAATGATTTTTAGATTTTTGGTATTTCAACTCAATGGAGGATTATGAGATGAATAATGATTTAACTCATAAAATAAAAAGAGTGTGACTTAAGATGCTCACAAAATGGTGAGAGTGTGCCTTAAAGGGGTGACTAAACTAACCTTAGAAACTGAGCACTACCTACATAGTCTAAATGGACCTCAAGTCATTGTATTTTAACCTATAGAGTTTGAAATATGAATAAATTAATTAAAATAACTTTAAAAAGGGCAAGATCCTGTAAAGAAATAAGCTTAGAAAATGGTGAGAGTGTTAGATAATGATTTCTCATAAAATGGTGAGAGTGTGAGAAAGGGATGATCGAGTTAACCTTAGAAACTAAGTGCTACCTATATGCAATTACAAATGCATCATGTCTATAAATAAATCATAAATCATATAAGATAAATCATACCATACACTTTTGATTGGGGATACATTAGATAATTAGGAACATGACCAATATGGGGATTCTCTAGACACAATTATGGGATCTATTATCACAATAAACAATGCTAGGAAGGGTTCTAAAACTTCTAGTCAAGCACAATCATGTAATAACCTGAGCTAAGTCCTATGTTTTATATTCAATAAACTAATAACAAGTAAAGTAAAGTATAATCTAGTGCTCACCAAATCTTGTGACACAAATTTGGGGTAATAAATAAAAAATGTAAACATGCATAAGAGACATATACTCACGTCAATGTATATAAAATCCTAAATCATGGAGTAGAAGTAAAAATGAATATCTATCTACTCTTGAAAAGTAGGAACAAAGTTAAGAATACTTACCTTGAAGACAAACCCACCAAGACTTTATCTCTCCTTTGGATAAGGTGCTTCACAAGAGGTTGTTGTGGTATGTAAGGATGATAAGGATAAATCAGCTCTAGGCTACACAACCTATCAATACATCCAAAAAACTTCTCCACAATAAAAAATCCATATCTCCAAAGAAAGTATGAAACCCCAAGATTTATCTTCAATTAAAATGGTGGATAAGCAGATGCACAATAACTCTTACTTATTCTTCTCTTCACCAAATAATGGCAAAAAGAACTTGTATATATAGGATAATTTAATCCTAAGCCCTTCTAAACGTTTTAGCCAATAGGGTTGACCTAGATGACCTAGCAAAGTTATGGGTAAGAATTCATTAGGTCATGGTCTATGTCAACAAAGAGCTAACCTAGACCCTAAATGAATTTCACCTAAAATTATACAGGGTTGACCCACTCAACCTAGTATTATAAATAATCAAAATGGGATAAGGATAGGAAAAGGGGGGAAAAAGGTAGAAAATTACTAAAGAGTGTGAAATAGAGAATAATAATCTTAGGGATAAGGTTTTTAGGAGATAAGTGTGTAGATAACAAGTGTTAAAAGGGACAATAATCTTGTGAAGCACTAATAGTCTACCCACCCCTTTCCAGGTGCACCCTTATAGCATGCACTCAGAGAGATTGAGACTCGATGGGTTCTTGATAGATAAAGAGCATCAGTAATAAATAAAAAATTAAAATATTATGTTTATACATATTCCCCACTTGAAGATCATTATGTGTCATGTGAGTACAAAATGTGATGGTGCTTTGGGAATAGAAAACGATAACACAATGTGGATGCTAAGTAAAATATAGTAAGGAAGAAATAAGATAAATGAAAAGATAGAATTGAAAAACACATACCTTTAATTACCTTAGTGATGTAGATAAATAAGTAGACTACAAGAGAAGTGAAGGTATCTAATGTGAATAACATTAGGCAAACATGTAGATATTAGTGTAAAAATAGCCAAAAATTAGAATTTTTGGAAAATAAGCATATAGTAGTGGAAAATATTCTCTATGATGTCATGATTTAAGAACATTTTAAAATTTGAAAAATGGTTAGTAAAATAGAGATATGAGAAAAACAAGGAATCTAAAAATATATATTTGAAAGATAAGGAATTGTGAAAAGTAAGTTTAAATAGGGTGAAAGGGAAGTCATTTGTTATTGTTGACTTGTGGGTGAGAGAAAGAGAGCTTTAAGAGACTAAATGAGCTAGGATGGTGAAGATATGATAGAGAAGATGAGAGGGACTCCCAATGGCCATAATAGGTGCAACATAGGTAGAGAACTAAAAATTTCAAACTTATTTTTGAATATTTTATTGAAATTAAGTGTTTTATATAAATTTGTAATTTAGAGCAATTCTAAGAACCAAAATGAACCCCAAAAATTTGTTAGGGGTAGCATAAACAAAATAGGGAAATGGGTTTAAATGGATCAGAGTAATAAATTTCAAAAGACATTTATTACTAGAAATGAAAGGGGTCAATAGGCAAAAACAACTAGGTCAACCTAGTTGGATGAAAATTTGTTAAATCCACACTACCAACATAGTATGTATGTGTTGACTTAGTTTGTTTTCTAGATTGTCGACCTAGTACATGAATTATGAATTAGTATACAAATACACTATGATAACTTAGTACTAAGGAGGGAAAAATTAAAGGGTCAACTTAGTTTGTTAAGTCGACTTGGTCAAAATGAAGGAAATTTGGTCAACCTAGTGTTTGATTAGGTGACTAGAATAGTATGAAAATGTATAAAATAGGATGAAAGAGTGTTATAAAGGCCTAGAATGGCCAACTAAGTACTAAAATGGTTGAGTAAGCTAAAAATAGGTTAAATTGGGTAAAAATTGGTAGATTAAATCAATTTAAGATTATTTTTTATGGTTGTAGGGGCATCAAATATTTTTTTGTTTGGTGGACATGACATGGCTGCCAGACATCTTGGAGTGATTGTGAATTAAGGATCGATCAAGATTGGTTACGTTAGGTCTAAGAGGCATTGTAGTTATGTGTAGAGTTTTGATGAGTTCAAATTTGATAGTGATGTTCTTGGGAGCCTAGGAATTATTGACTAACACATTTATGTGGGAGGTGGATGGGGATACCATTAAGGTGGGTATCACCCTAGAGGACATAAATTATATAATTGGACTACCAACAAGAGGTATGCTTGTGGTCATGAGAGTACTAGATAGATAAGAGGAGAAGAGAGCCTTAGCTATATGGGTGATGGCCTCATAGAGGATATATCTCAGGTTGAGAGTTAGCCTATTTAATGTTTATACATCTTAGATTTTAGGTATATGGAATGAAGTTATGGTATTTGTGATAACATGGGTGTTGTGTCATAAGTTAGAATGGAAAGTTACCATTCATGATAGCCTTATGATAGACTATATTAGATTACAGGGTATTGTATGATTTAGGTTTTCTCATCTAGGTACAACTTATGCATGACATGTATAGGATGTTATATAGAGGTAAAAATCCTATGTGTAATATTATCTTATTGAGTGTATGGATATATGAGAGGTTCCATATGTATCAAATATCTTGGTTACCCCATGTGGTTGATTATTAGTTGCATTAGGTACAAAGGTGATGGAAGGATCTCTTATTATAGGTTATGCCCCACATACCAATGTTGTAGATAGTTAGGTAGGTAGACATTATGTGGAATCCATATGGGCACTTACTATGGTATGGTCAAACTAGGAGATAGGACCACTAGCATTGGCATAGACATAAATTATAGGCCATTTTACTTGGTGGATAGATCTATATCTAGTGGCATGCATACTAGGACATATGGGATTCCCCCATCTAGTGGCATCCATAGTGGTGCTAATATTTTGGGTTAGGAATGTGAGAGAGATAAAATTCAAAGGAGGATTAGGGCCACCAATTGCTAGGCTAGTGATCATATCATGGTGTGAGAGATCATGGACCGATCGATCATGATAGGCAACAAATAGAGAGGAGATGCATGTGGATGCAAAAGTGCAAAAGGACCACCACCATCACCATAGTAGGAAGAATGATGACCACATCAATCATACCAATGATGGAGACATTAATAGTGGGAGATAATAGAGACAGTGGTCATCCTAGATGACCCGTTAGGTGAGCTAAGGTAGAGTTGGGTGATATAAGTACCACTTAGGCATAGCTTGAGATGGTCATGAGTGGTGACCCTAGGATTTAATCTTGGATTATGACCTATAGATGAGTTACTCAGAGGATGCATTGATGAAGAAACCATGCTCAATATTTGTGTAGATTATAAGTTGATAGTAGGTGACACATAGATAGGTAATAATACATGGTTTTGAATTTTGATTAAGCTATTTGAGATAAATTAGAGATGGATAGATTTTTGAGATATATCTATGATATGATATCTATCTATTTTTAATTTTGTATATTTTGTAGAGGAGGAGGCCAGATGGGGATCCTAGGTGATGGGAGCACTCCATGAGATCTTTGATGAGGCACTAGTGCCATATAACCCAATGAAACTAGAGGCTCCTATGATAGTGTCTATCCCAAAAAGCTACTTTGGATAGAAGGAGATGCTATGAGGTGAGTATGGGCATGTAGGGAGGAGACAAAACCACCAAAAGTGGTAGGAGTGGTAGAAGCACAAGCATGGTAAGCCTTGGACTAGGAGAGAGATGCACATATGACTACCATGACATAGCTGGCATAGGTACATGCCTATCTAACATAGGTATTGTCTTAGATGTTCAACCTTTAGGGATAGGTGATAAGTTTGAGATCTTAGACAACCTCTTTATAACATACCATTTAGAGGGGATTATCTGAGCCATCTATGTGTAGCATTTCTAGGCCTTGAGATAGATAGAATAGAGCCTAAAAATAGAGTTGGGATGATTCATACTATTTTACTTTGTATTGAAACACATTATGTATATAGATATCTTATTTTGGTAGTTAGATGTTGATTTTATGTGTTTGTATTATGGTTGTGGTTTTGGATGCTTGGATATATTTATTTCTAACACATGTATTTATCTATTGTTGTATATTTTATAGGAAATATATGAGTTGTGGTATCTTTTATAGCATTATGTAGGACACATGCATGGTTAAAAAGAAATAGTCAAAAAAGGCTTGGTAAAATATAATTAATCAAAATAAAATATACCACACACTATTTCATGTTGGTAAATGTGTAATAACAATAAAATGACTAAGTGTAAAGAACTAAAGGGTGGTAAAACAACATGGCAAAAAGTTTTTTTTTTAAACCAAGAGAAATATTGGCACCAAATTAAAATAAATAGAATCACACTAAGTCACGTTGAGAAGTATGAAAGTAATGTAATAAAGTGGAAAACATGTAAAAGGACAAATGGTATAAAAAAATCAATTAACATATTCAATCATACTAAATCACATTGAGAAGTATAAGAGAAAAGCAAAATTTGAAAAAATTGGTCTTGAAATTATCACACTAATTCAAGATGGGAAGTATGAAAAATTCAAGAAATGGTTGGATTCTTACATGCAATTAGAAAATAAGAAGATAAAAGTGATAGAGTAATGAGGTAATCATAAAACATACTAAATCAAGTTGGGAATCATGTCAATGACCTGTAACTTCATAATCAATCACATCTTATCTAATATTTGACACATGTAATTTTGTTGTGACTTGGATTATTAGAAAATTTTGTGAGGAAGGTTAGGTCCTACCCATGGTCTTACACTACAACTCACAAACATAACACCAATGAGGTAGATAAATGTGAAATCTAATTAAAATGGATGTTAAAAATGGGAATGTGAAATTGTGGTAATTTGTGAGGAAGGCTAGGTCATACCCATGTTATTATAATGCAAATCACAAATGGAATCCCTAGGGGAGTGATCAGTGAATAAAATAATATTTCTCAATGCGAAACATGAGGAATGAAGGGAGTGAAAAAGGAAATGTAAAAATAATAACTTAGGCATCTTATGAGAAGAACTTAGGAGATATAAGGCATACCAAGGACATGAAAAAATACTATGTGACTAGTGACCATCAATGTACAAAGGAAACTTGTTCATTATTGATATAAAGATATGTAGGCAAATAAGTGTGCTACTAATATTAACTCATAAAGATAGATTGGTAAAAGAAAATTAAAATGGACCTAACTTCCTCAAGACCCCTTACAGAGCCATTGATATATTGTGAAGATTGTGTACTTGCATGTGAAAGTAGGTTACACTAAAAGATTTTTATTCTCCTTTTATAATCTACTGGCCTAATTCAACCCAATGGACATCTACTATATCATGAGGCTAGCTGTGGAGTTTGAGCTTTGACTAGAAAAAGGAGATGTGCTTTGAATCATGTCTTTTAGTGTTATTTAACTTTTAAGAATTTTGAATGTTTTTCCTTTTGGATCATTGCATTTTATTAAATGATTTGGATTTTGAAATGTTTTTAAGGCCTTTTTTTAAGATTCCTCCTCCATATAGACTTTGAATGACCAATCATGAAAGATATAGTGATACACATGAATGAGATATAGGCTTATGCTAAAGGAAGCTAAGTGACTAAAGATAATACTAACTAACATTTAGGCTTAATAATGAACTAATATGTTATCTCAATTCTTAATCATGTATATGATTAGTTTGTAAAAAGGGAATAAAAGGAATAAAAGTTTTCCAAAGTAGACTGGTGAAAGGATATTATAATGAGATTAATTATTTGATAACTGATCACATGGTAAATAAGGAATGACTAAAGGGAATTATTTTTATATAACCAATTCACAATGATAATTATCTATGTATATAGAGACAAGAAAGAAAATAATCATAAAAAGATAACATGGGAATTTTTTAAGAAAGAAATTCAAGGAGAAAAAGAAAGTAATGATAGTGAAAACATCCATAAGCAAACATAAATGACATTATAAGTAATATAAAGTGTGAAATAAAAGGTCACCAAGTAAGATAAATAAGAATTTGACACAATGTCAATTAATATAAAAAATAGATAAAGATAATATTGGATCACATGTCCAATCCAAATTAAAATGTAATAACACCATGCATGTGTTTGTAAGTATTGATAGATTTTCCCACATATATTATCCATAACATCTAATAAGTTTGTATGAATTTGGAACCAAACTATAGCTAATGTCTCATATATCTTCAATGAAAACTAAGAAAATACTTTGTGTCTAATCTCCTCAATAGAAAGGGTAGGGATGCTTGATGGATTATGTTGAGTAGGACTATCAGGCAAGGGATTATCAAAAGAATGCATGAAAGTGGACTCTACAAGAGATGAAGGGATCACTAATGTGGAAGGATCCATAGGTGAGGTACTAATAGGTGGGTAAGGCTCCATAGGTGAGGGAAGGTCCATGGGTGAAGAATTCATGGGTAGAGGAATAGGAGGTGAATAAGGTACCATAGGAGGGGATGGAACCACAAGAGATGGAACCATGGGATAAGAAGTGGAGCCTTCTTAGGGGAATAACCTATGGGAAGAATAATAGAAGGTGTGAGAATAATTAAAATTTGATCTTTAAGTTGATGTTAAAGGATGTGGTAATGATTGATGTGATGGGTGCCACATTGGTGACAAAAAGATAATACACCTCTCCATACTTAAGAATATAATCAAGAATTACCTTTGATGGAGGTATAGCCTTTTTTAAGGACTGAAGAGTATATGGATGCAGAGTGTCAATATATTATCATAACTTGGGATAATTCATGGAAGAATGATTATCTAAATTGTGAAAGCAATATATACATTTGTGAGTAGGAATATCAGAGGTACTTATAGGAGGAGGTGTAATAGAAGTGGAAGGAGCTTGGAAAGGATCTTCATCCCATTTGGTAGGAAGTGGAGCCATCTATGGTAATGGAATAAAACCATAACCAAGGGAAGGTGGTGGTAGTGAAGGTACTGGACTAGGCTTGATGAAAGGAGCAATGGGATCAAAATCAGAAATAGACTTAGCTAAAGTAGGAGAAGGAATGGGATCTAACATGGGATCTACTGAGGGAGGGGTGAAATCTATAGAATTTGAAAGGAAAGTTTCACACATCTTAGGGATAAGTATACTATAGGGGTCATGGTACCTAGCAAAGTGATAGTGCCCAGTCATAACACAGTCCATAAGCATACTCCTACAAGGTTTTTTATAAACTAGAGGCATTTGTACCATCTCTACCCTATGATAAAGAGTACAAATTTTAAAATTAGGAATTGTATATGATGGAATATAGGAATATACACTAAAATATTGAAGTAAAGAAGAATGATAACATATAATCTCAACATCATGATCTTGAACAAGACTACCTACGAATAGATCATTTAAGGAATAACCATCATCATAATCAAGTGTATGAAGATCAATGATGTAGTTGAGGATGACATTATCATATAATGAGGTGTGATGAATGGAATTTTGAGCCTTAGTCAAGACTATGGGGATGTCATCACAAGGTACTTTATAAGAATTAGGTTGCAAAGAAGTAGGAAGCCAAGAGATGAGATAAGGTGAGAGATTAGAAGTTTTAATCGTGATATTGATCTCATCAAGCTCATCATCATAAAAATTAAAGAGGTTGAGGGGAATGTTCCAAATTATTTTGGGATGACCATTGTAACCTTGATTAGAATTTATGGGAAAGTTGAATTAATGAGACTAAAAAAATGGAACACTTGGTAAAGGTTTAAAAGTAGAAATATTGAGGACACCATAGTCTTAGAATTGTTTTGAAATTCTAAGGGTTAGTGTCACCTATAATATTATATATATATATATATATATATATATATATATATATATATAGTGAGGGAATTTAATACATTGGAAAGTAGAAGAAGCAACTACTCTCATATGATGAGTTCATATCCTACCAAGTAGAATGTTTTAATATGGAGGAAAGTTAAATATCATCACCTTCATGTGAATGGTAATAGGTGTGACAACAATGGGAAGATGTACATAAGCTAAAGGAGGAATTTGTCTTCAATCATATCCTTGGCATATGTTTCATGTATATTTGATATTGCATTTTTAATATCAAAAGGTTTTGATAAAATTTATAGAGGCAACATAATTTCCATAACCCTCATCAATCAAGGCATGCTTGACTTGGATATCACTGGTTTAGATGCTAATCAATAGATGAGGATCATCTACATGAAGTATAATATCATTCATAATCATGAAAGTAATGGGAAACTTTAGGGAAAGATAAGTGTCCATTATTTCATCAACATAGATGGACATCTCTTCACATGATTATAATATACTATCTTCAGATCTAGATAAGGGTACTTTGCATCCTACTAGAGGATGAAGAGGGATGTTTATTTCAAATAAAAGTTTCATTAGATGGGTTTTATGATGTATATAGGTCCTCATAAGCTCAAGAAATAGAATTTGGGATGGGAAATTAGTGAGCTCTATGTTAGGATCCCACTCATCATAACTCATAATACTATTGTTATAAATAGGTTCACAGTGTTGAAGGAGGTCCTCGAACAGAGGAACTGAAGTAAATTAGAATTTATGTTTATAAGAGGTAGAAGGTTTAGAAAAAGGTTTTAAATTATGTTGAGAAGCTGAAGTCATTGGTGAAATTATGGGTTGAGAATTGTTAGAAGAAGTGTTAATAGAGGCTTGAGTGTCAGTAGTGTTAGGTAAAGAAGATGGAGGGATGGTATAAATAGTATGGGAAGTGTTATCAATAGTAGGAATGGGAATTAGTTAATAAAAATTTATAAGGTCATCTTTCCCCAACTCATTTAAATGAGTTGGATAAGAATCTTGGACAACACAAAATATTTGAGATAATGGAGGTGTGTAGATCAGTTGAGGATCAATGAAAGAAACCACCCTTCACATATTCATGTATTAAATGAATTCTCTTCTAGATTTGGGTCAATAATAATTTTGACATTATTGGTGGAAGGGGTGGGATTATCTTGGTTATCTTGATGATTTAGAAGAGGGTTTTTATAGATAGCCAAATGAGCATTATCTTGATTTAAATCTTGAGATTTAGTATTAGTTTTATGGGTTTTGAAAGTAATGTCATAGGCTTATTTGCATTTTTAGATGATAGAATCATGATCGAAATTAGGACCAAGAAGAAAATTTATAGCCAAATTATGAAGCTACCTACAAGTCTCATGAAAATGACCCCAACTAGTTTGAAACCAACAAAACTTATTGGGATCATACCAGGATTTCATAGAGTGGGATCAAGTTCTTGTGGAAGAGGCCTAGGTATATGTTTTATTAATTTAGGTAAGTATAAGGGTTTGTGAACATTGATATTATTAGGTATAGATAAAGGAGGATTGGTTAGGAAAAAAATATTGAATAGTGTGAATGGTGTCATAAGAGTCTATGACACCATCATTGGTAGCATGATGATTCTTATTTTTAAGCAAGATATGAGGACCTATATAAGGTTGATGTGGATTGAATTGATTCATAAATAAATATTAACAATTTTATTGTTAAATGGCCTCTTCCAAAGATGTGGAGAGAGAGTTTAGACCTGATATTACATCTTGGGAAAAAGAGTATTGGTAAAGAGATGGAAAAGGTTATCATAAACCATGTTATGTTCATATTTGTTTTACAATGTTTTCCACCTTTTAATAAAATCTTAGGCAATTTCATCTTCAATTTGCTTACAATTGATAAAATGGGCCAAGGTATTCTCAGAAAGATCACTAGTTTGGATTTTTTGGATGAGAGCATTTACTAAAACTTCCAAACTAATAATAGAATGAGTTATAAGTTGGTTATACCAATCTAAAGAATCAATTATGAGTGTTTTAGATAATATATTAGTAGTGGAAAATGTATTTAAATTGACCCAATATTTATAGATATTTCCAAATGTTTTTAAATTAAGAGTAGGATGAGTTGACCCATTATAAGAAATGGTAGGGGTGATACCTCCTCTATCAATATTAGTAATTTTAAATGTAAGAGGCTCATTTTGAAGATGCTTCATTATATTTTTGACAAGAAGAGGTTGAGGGATAATATTACCATGGGCATATAAAATAGGAGGTGGGGGAAGATTTTGATTTTGTGTGCCCCATGGCATCTATTCAAGGTGGGTTTGAAGATGGATAAGGTGGTTTTGAATTTGCAACATTTCATTTGTATTATGGCCTTGAAAGATATTAATTTGATTAATCATTTGTAATAAAATGTGATGGGTTTGAGTTTCATTGTTGGAATTATTTAAGGCATTAGAATTAGAATTAGTGGCTTGGGTACCACTATTGGTGTTGATAGGATCTTGATAAGAGTTATTATAATATGAGGCACTAGTGGAAAACTTTGCTTGTGTATCAAAATATCTACTAGTGAAGGGATGAGAAGAGGAATCACTATAAGCATGAATACCATGGGTAGCAAATAATTCACTAGTGGAAGAATTTATAGGCCCACTAAATGTAGAACCTACCATGTTAGTGGAGATATTAGGCATAGAGGTAGAAGAATTTAAAGAAGAAGTCATGGTATGATAAGGGGTCAAAATAGAGGGAAGAGGCTAATAATTAAAGAAAATAGTATCCCCAAATCCATGTGAGAATGTAGGAGAAGGTGAATGAGGCTCTTCAACTTAAGCATGAATCATGAGATGGTAAATGGTAGAAATATCCTTTCCTTGATGTTGAGTAAATTTAGAGATAAAGAAGAGAATTTTTTGGGTATACTCTAATTTGGGTTGATTTTCAAGTGAAAAGAGAGATTTATGAAGTGAAGAAGAATGAGGAGGGTTCCTATAGTTCATTGTGTGAGTGGTTATATGAAAATTACTCTTATCCAGGAGAGGAACCTTAAGCTACTTATGAGAGACCCTATGAGGGTTGGTAAGACTCATCATATCCATTAACTTTAAATCAGTATTGTCTTTAAATAGGAAGTTGATGATGAAGGTGAAGGAATACATAAGGCAAAAGTGATGAAAAAGTAAATAAAATAAGAAGAGTTATAAAACTATACAAAGTTGACTAGGTTGACCTAGTATAGAAAATAAGGTCTAAAATTTAATAAAATAGGAATATAAAGTCAACTAGGTCAACCTAGTTCTATAACTTGGGCAAAAAACAAGAAGAAAAAAGATAAAGAGTTGAAAGGGTCATCCTAGTTCTATATCTTGGGAGGTGAAAAGAATAATGCATTAATAGGGTTGACTTAGTATTATAGGCATGGAAAATAGATTGTATATAAGAGACTGTGTCGAGCAGAATGACTATGTACTAAAACAAAAATACATTTGTAAGTAATTTTGAAAGAAAGAAATGAAAAGTAACACATAATCAATTGGGTCAATGAGAATGATCTAATTGAGGCACATAACACAAAACCTTATACCAACAATGACCAATGCAAGTTTTTGCAATATAACATACAATTGAGCAAAGATCAAGAAATCAACTTGGAAAGTAAATGATATCTAAATGATCATCCTAAATGTTGTTAGATTATTAGAATATGATTTTATATGTGATAGTAAGTTTGATATAAGTAAAGAGCTAGAAACTAATCTATGGATGGTTTCAAGATGTTTTAGATGAAAGGGATCTATATTGCTAATAGTACTAGCTTGGTATTGGGGCCTACCCCCTCACTTCACACACTAAAGTGATAAGGGTGTTAGGTGCTTAGCCAATATATACCATTGACCATGGTTTTATACTTGGCCAGAAAAATAAGTCAACTTCCTCCTTGGTGATGAAATCTAAGTAGGTAGGCCTTGGGTAGACAATTATTAAGATGAGTTTTAAGATTATGTGATTTGGTAGTGTGTGCATAAAAGAGAAAAATAGTAAAATTGAATGGTATATTAAAAAACCACCTAATTAGACTATGTGATCATTTTTAAGCATGCAAGTAACTAAAAATGAATGTGTGAGATAATTACTATAATATAAGTGTTAATTATAACTTTAAAACATACTATAGTGTCATTTTAGATGATAGTATATGAAGAGATTACAAAATAGAGTTGATAGTATCGCTATTATGCTACTGAAGCAAGGGTCTGAAAAAGAACTATGTTGAAAGTGTTGACCTAGTTTTCTAGATAGAAGATAGAATATAGAACTACATCGATAGGGTTGACCTAGTTTATTGTATGGGGGTAGTTTAAAATGCTATAAACTATGAAAAATAGAATAGTAATGAATTAAAAAAATGATAGATAAGGAGAGAAAGGAACCTTGGTGGGTTGGAAGATGCTTAGAATTTGAAAATTTTTTGTTTAAGTTGCTTGAAAGTTCTACCAACTAAGTCAACTAGGTAGGCATAGATTTATAAAACCCTATTGCTAAATCTTGTGAAGTATACTACATTAACATGGTTGACCTAGTATGTTTTCTATAAATTTAAAAAGTGTATTATGTCAATAGAGTTAACGTATTATCTTGTACATGATGAAAAACCTACACAAATAGAATAAATTCATATTCATGTGATTATGTGTTACACTTTCATACAAAATTTAGAACTATACTGACACTATCGACCTAGTATCACAAATATAGAGAAATAAAATGATAAAATAATGAAAAATGTGAGATAAAACTTGCAAGTCTTAGATTCATGTTGAGTTCACTAGAATGTATGGAATTAGAAGTGCATCATGTTTATAAATCAATCTTAACTTAGAGAATATAGATCATACCATACACTTCTAATTGGTGATACATTAGATAATCAAGAACATGACCAATATGGGGATCTATCAGACCCAATTAGGGAATATATTATCACAATACACAATTTTAGGGAGGGTTATAAAGCCTCCAATCAAGAAAAATCATGCAATAACCCTAGCTAAGTCCTATGTTTTATATTCACTAAACTAATAACAAGTAAAGTAAAGTCTAATTTAGTGCTCACCAAAGCTTGTGGCATAAAGTATGGGTAATAAACCACAAAAGTAAACATGCATAAGAGACATATACTCATATTAATGTATATAGAATCATAATACATGGAATAGAAGTAAAAATGCATATATATCTACTCTTACAAAGGAAGAACAAAGTTAGGAATACTTACCTTGAAGATGAACCCATTGAGCCTCAATCTCACCATTGGCCAAGGTGATTCACAAGAGGTTGTTGTGGTATGTAAGGATGACAAGGTAAATCAACTCTAGGCTACACAACCTATCAATGCATCCAAAAGACTTCTCCACAAGACAAGATCCATTTTTCTAAAGAAAGTATGAAAACCTAATCTTGCTTCTCAAGTAGAATGGTTGATAAGCAAATGTATAATATCTCTTACTTCTTCTTCTCTTCTCTAGATAATGGTGAGATGAAATTGTATATATAAGTAGATTTAACCCTAATCCCTTTTGAATGTATTGACTAATAGGGTCAACTCAATTGACCTAACATAGTTATGGGCAAGAATTCATTAGGTCATAGGCTAGGTTTTCCAAGATCCAACCTAAACCCTAAAATAATTTCATGCAAAACTATACCGGGTCAATGCAGTTGACCTAGTACATTAAATAGTCAAAAAGGGGCTAAGGCTAGGAAAAGAGGGACAAAAGGTAGAAAATAATTAAGGAGTGTGCAATAGAGAAGAACAAGCTTAAGGATAAGGTTTTAAAGAGATAAGTGTGTAGGTAACAAGTGGTAAAAGGGACAACCATCTTAAAAATCACAAATGGTCTAGCCACCATTTCCTTTTGCATCTTTTAAGGCATGCACTTAGAGATATTGAGACTCTATGGGTTCCTGCAAGATAAATAGCATCAATAATCAAAAAAAGTTTAAAAATATTATGTGTATATACTACCTACATAGTCCAAATGAACCTTAGGTCAATGTAGTTTCACCCATAGGGTTTTAACTATGAATAAATAGCTTAAAATAGCTTGCAAAAGTGCAATATCTTGGAAAGAAAAAATCTCACAAAATGGTGAGAGTGTGGGAAAAGGGGTGACCAAGCTGATCTTAGGAACTGAGCACTACCTACATAGTCCAAATGGAATTTAGGTCAAAATAGTTCTATCCATAGGGTTTAAACTAACAATCAATAGACTAAAATATATTGAAAAAGGGAAAGAGCCTAGAAATAAATAATTTTGTAACATAGTGAGAGCATTAGATAATGATTGCTCAGAAAATGGAAATAGCATGTGAAAGGGGTGATAGAGCTAACCTCAAAATTGAGCACTACCTACATAGTCCAAATGGACCTTAGGTAAATGTACTTACACCCATAAGTTTTGAACTATGAATCAATAGTAGGGTGGAAAATAAGAATGGAACAATGATAAAATAAATAGCATAGGATTTGGCAAAGGTTGAATAATAATGGATGATAATGAGGGAAAAGATTATGAGTCTCCAAGGACCATGTCACATGAGAATAAAATGTGTCTAGTCATCAAAATATCATATGAATAATAGGAGAAAATATTTCCCAAATAGGTCTCAATATACCTTCAAATTATATAACAAGGTCAAGATGGGAATACTAATGGTCACAATAATATGGCTGGGCTAAATAGAATTAAATCGCTAAAATGGTGTGAAATGGTAATAGAATGACAATGGCCAAGATGGATTGAACATAATGGTCTATAATGTAAATAGGGTTGACCTTGAGTGTTAAGGTACTTATAGACAACAATTATGTACACATGATGCCAAAATCTTGGTTTTCATCATGGTATTTATCTAAGGTGCCATAAGCACAGTTTTCACCATTGGATGAATTATTTATTTTTTGATTTTGATTTTTTTATTTGTTTTTTTTTATTTTTTTAATCTCAACTCAATGGATAATTACAAGATGCATAATGTGGACCCTTTATTATCTAACCAATACCTACTCAGAATAGTTGTTATGTGTAAATCCTATTTGTGTCATGAATTACAATGATGTTTTTATGATCTTCATTAATTATTGATTCTACTTCTTTCAAACCTCTAAAAAAATATGTCTTCTTAGACTCTTTGAAAAATATTGTTCCCAATAAGGATGAATGAGGGTAGAAATTGAATAAATGATCTGGTTGAATAATGGAAAATAGGCTATGACTGGAATGTATAAGGACTAGTGGACTAATGAAAATTGGGATTTTCAGGCACACACATTGCTGTTGATTCCAGATTTGACTTGTTTTTTGGTGTGGAAGGGATAGCTAGTCCAATATAAAATTCAATAATATATTTATCACATGATGTATAACTAATTTTTTCAATTATTAATCCCTCAAAGAGTTTTTAACCAACAAATTCTTCTTGATTTTTCTGATATGAATCATCCAATAGTGCCCTAAATAAGGTTTTGCTAAGGGATGATGATAAATCATTTTGATTTTCCCTTATTTCCTTAAGTAAGGTTTCCCTAAATATTTCTAATTTTTTATTTTACTTATCATCTAGTGCCATAAATAAGGTTCCACAATAATATGTTGATTTTAAACTTTTATTATCCCCTGGTGCCTTAAACACAGTTTCACTAGGAGATTATTCTTTTTCTTTGATAGTGTCTTGCTTCCAAAAATTTCTACCATTGAAATATCACCATGGATGTAATTCAATAGTGTGTGATTATGTCGATCCTAATTGACATTTGTGGAGGTAGAATGTCAATTTAATGGCTAGGTTGATTAATGGTAAAGGCATGTGTAACATAAATTGAAGTGAAAAAGGAAACATAATTCTCATAGAGGCTACTAAGATAACTTGTATCGATGCTAAAATAATCTTCCTAAAAAAATATGGAAGAATCACAAATGATTTCAATTGTATATGTTTCAAATGTGAAGCCAATGTCATCATATGCATCAATATTTTATGATTCAAAAGTTGATTCTAACTGAAGAGGATTTGAACCTAATGTTGAGACTGATGTTGATTCTTCTATTGATACTAAATCTAAGATTGGTTCTAAAATGGAACCCAACTCTGATATTGATTCTAAAATGGAACCTAGTTCTAATTTAATGTTCTACATAAGTACCTTGTTCACCTTTCACTTGGAAATGGAGAATTTGGAATGAATATATGTTAGGAATTTGGGAATATTTGGAAATGGATGAATAAAGAGCTATGTCTCAAGAATAATAGGTTTTTAAAATATAAGCTCATCAAAGATGGGTCTTGTGTCAAATAGAGGCTCTTCATCAAATACAGATGGATCATAAATGGTTTGGATTTAATCAAATATGGGTGATTCAAAAAAAATATAATCAATGGTTTGATTATCATTTTGTTTCTTTGGAATTGGACATATTTGATCATGACTAGGAAGGGGATCATGACATATTTTGATTGAGTAGCTATTAGACTTAGACACACTTAGATTTCCAGTAGAAACTAGACCTTAAAGGGGCAATGGCATGATAGGTTTGAAGTATTAATTATGTTGTGTTGTCTATTTAGGAGCTATAATTGAATAGTGTAATCCCTCTATAGGAAATGCATCTAGAATTTTAACTCCCATTGCTTATAATCTAATAATATATTCATCCTTTTGTAAAAAAAATTTATTGATTTTTTTTTCTCTCATGATTTGTACTATATGACACATTGGTAGGTAAATTTGATTTAGAACATTTGGTGGGATGTGTTATGGACGTAATACCATCTTGGATTTTGAAATTTTCAAATTATAAGTAGAGAAGTCTAGTTGTTGACTAAGCTGAGTGAGTTGATCTAACTTACTTTCACATAATATGGGTGATAATATAATAGGTGGAGGATTGTGAGATGTTGTGAATCAAATGAACCTTGGATTAATGCCCCCAAAAAAGGATACATGTAAGGGTAAATTGATGAAAAATTAGGCCCAAAATGGTAAATCCTGGCACAAATTAGAATAGGCCCAAAGAAGGATGAATTGACACATAATTGAGTAGGTTTAAATGGGATTTATTTGATTAGCCCCAAATAGGGTGAATTGGGACAATTTAGAATTGGTATAAATGGTATTTATTATATTATCCTAAAATAGGGTGAATTTGGCACATATTGGAATTGGTTGAAATGGTATTGATTTCATTGTCCCCAAACATGGCAAATTGGCATAAATTGTAAAATCACCCCAAAAAGGGTAGATTGGCATAAGGTAGAATTATTCTAAATGGTCTTGATTATATTTTTCCCCAAAAAGGGTGAATTTGCATAGATATGACTCAAATGAATTAAAGGATGGATGATATAAATTCATCATTCCCAACCAATAGGTGTAGGAGATTGAATGGAAAGACAAGAAATTATTTGAATTATCATGAATTGATTCAGATTTCAATTGGAATGGTACAAATTTGCATTGGAATGGTACAAAACTAATTTAGTACATGGTTCAAAATGAATTGGCTTTGGCTTTGAATAACTTGGTATATAACTATTTTGATACAAAATTTGAAGTTAAATTTGAATTTTATATACATTGAATGTTAAAATTAGATATGTCAATGCAAATGTGAAATGTACTAGTTCTATCAATGTTAAATTTGGCATAGTTTTGCATATGAATTGGTACATTAGCTTTGGAACTGGTTTATAATTAGACTTGGCATTGGAACTATAACTATGTTTGGAACCAAATGGACAACACATCAACTTGGTTTAGACAAGGACTCATATTTTTGGTCTTGATTTGTAAGGTTTGATCTTAGAAAGTTGAACTTGTGAATAAATAAAGGAAAATTGATTGATTTGAGGCATTTTTAGGACCTTAGAATTTGTAAATATTAGCATAATAATTTTAAATTTTTCCTTGAAACATTAAATCAAGATTCAAACTTGGTTTAGATCTTAATTCCTAAAATGGGTTGATCTTGGCACAAATAAAACTAAAATTGGGAACATGGTTCAAAACATGGAACTTAGAGTGAAAATTAGAATTGACAATTGAACTTTCACTTAGGTTGGGAATAAATTTAACAACATAATGGCACAATTTTAACAAGAAATTGGACATTGGTTTTGAAATTGGTTTGAAATTGGTTTTTGAATTGGGATTAGGACTACGTTTAGTATGAAATGGATGGCATAATGGAATGGTTTAGATGAGATTTTGGACATTAGTCTTGAATTATTTTGAAGTGTAAATTTTCATATTTAAAAAGACTTTTGGTTTGAATTGGGAACCCTGACGATGTGGTTTGGACAAGAAATGTAGATATTTGACCAAGTTTGGACATGTAACTTATTTTTGACCCAAAATTTTAGCAAAGTAATGATTCATTGTGTGGGTATAAAAATGGTTTTGGATTTGGACTTGGACTTGGTTTTTTTGATTTTATCTCAAGTTTAAATAAGGTTTCAATGCAACAATCAAATAATAACACACAAGCACTACAATGCACTTTAGTAACTAACACAGGTTTACATCATATCAATTGAACCTTTTGAAACACTTACCTTGAGAGATTATTATAAATTTTAAAGTTCATTAAATAAATTATTGAAATTATTGGTAGGGTTTTTAGTCCCCCCCTTTATCTCAAGTTTCATATGATAAAGGTAAAATTTAGGGCTATTATTACCTCTACGCCCCTGCATCAATATATGATCTATAAAAAAGAGGTATCTAAATTTTCTTATAATGGGATATCTATATGGTATATATATACAACCCATAATAGGCAATATGTGAGCACAAAAATATATTAAAGAAGAAATCCAAACTACGTAATCCACAGGAGGGGTCTTTTCTCCACCATGACTGTGCTAGCCTTGCATTCTAAGTAGTACCATTACTAGAATTGGATTCTTTTAATATGATTTATAATGGATTGGTGTAGGTTTTCCCCTTAACTTCATGATATTATCCCCAAGGAATCATTCTTGGCCCTAATGATAGTAATTTTCTATTTGTATACCCCATCAGATGTATGGGGTTGGTATTTATGTTGGGGTATAAATTCGTAGTGGATGCACCCTATGAAGCTTACAAGAAGGTGAGTAAATCCCAATTGTAAAGCCTAAAATAAAAACATGGAATATATCATTTCAAATAAAAAATCTTTGGGATAAAACAACTTGACACTTTTACATTTCTGAGTCACCCAAAAAGAGGAGAGCATACGTAGAAAATGCCTCATAAGACAATCAAGAAACAAGCAAAACATTAAAGAAATTAAATAAGTTTAAAATGAATAAGTTTGTTTTTAACCCAAATTGAATTTTGGTTTTGTTTTATTTCCCAAATTAAAATTCAAATTAGAATGATTTTTTTTAATTGTAAACACCACTCTTTAGCCAAGGTCTTGCATCAAACCAATTAGTAATTTTTTTTTTTTGCGTGGTCTTTAGAAAAATATAACCTAGAAAAATAAGAACACTAAAAAAAACCAATAAAAACTCAATAATTTAGAAAGCACATAAAATAGATAAACCTACAAACATAAGTTAGGGTAAAAAACCAAATAGATAAAAAAAAATGGATATTTAGTAAAATGAAGATATTTAAAAAACTATAAATTAAATTTTGATGAAATTTGAACATAACATTCATAAGAGAAATGTGAATAACATATAAAAAATAAATAATAATAATAATAATAATATAAAAAGTTGTCACTCTTTTGATGGACATTTTTACCATAAAAATAGACAATGAGTAAAATAGTAATATCTCCTAAAATATAATTTAAATTGATATGAAATTTATACAGGTGTTAGCTGAAATTTAAAAGAACTATCGTGTAAGATTTTAAAAATAAAAAATAAACACAATTAAAGTTATATATATTTTCTTGGTCATGTTTATGAACTTTCTACACATAAAATTATAAAAAAATAGTTAAAATGAAGTGTGGCTTTCACAAATGAGTTCCACCAAACATGTCATTATGTAGATTAGGATTTGACATAATAAGGAAGAGACAACTTATATGATCAAAAATAAATAAAATAATAGAGAACCAAAATATCTAGTATCCCTCTATCAGTAGTGAATAAATATGAATTGAAGAAGGAATATAAAAAAGAAAATGAAGAGTATTACCTTATGCCTTATCTTCTTACAAATTAATTGAAGTAGGATTGAGCTTGGCTTGTGAGCTATAAGTCTTTAACAATTTTATTTCCTTGTGGGAAGCATCTCTCCTTGTTCACCTTGTTTGTTATGGCTTGTTAATTGATATAAGAAGATTGAAGCTTCTAAGTTTATTTTGGCATAATAACCTTGAAAATGTTGGATCTTACTAGAGCAATTTTGGCATAGTAAGATTAGGATGAAGAAGTTTGTCTAAATTGGAGGAAGAACTTATAATTTATAGACTTTTTAAATGAATGTGAACCATCCATCTTGAGATGAGAATCAAGGGATGAGAATAAAAGATAATTTTTAATAAAAAATGGGAATCTTGACTTAAAAATTAGAGTTTAGAACATGTGGGACTCACAAATGAATATAAAATTTGTTTGAGAAGAAGATATAATATAAAATTGGTAAATGGAATTGAGTGAAATATAAAGTTGATTAATAAATTAGAATAATGAAGAAGATAATATTATAAAATTCCAATGATGGGGGACATGTGGGGCATAGTTCTTCTTTGAAATTTGGAAAGGGAAATGGAGTGGAAGATGACCTCATGAGGTGAGGATAATTGGATTTATAGAAATTGTGAATATTCAAAATCTATGGAATTTATAATTAAGGAAGGATTAGTTAATTAATTTGGATTAATTAACTTAATAAAGATGTGAATAGTAAACAATTAATAGTGATGATAAATTAGAATTAGAGAAAACTAGGGTTGATAGGGATGATGAAAATCAACACAAAGTGCCTAATTTTAAGTGTTTATAGCTATCAGCATCATCCTCACTAGTCATTACTGTATGAAATTGAATAAGGTATGCAAGGTCAGCCCACATGGTTTAAATATAATACTATAAGTTACTTTGTACTTGGCCATGGAAATTGTCTTGAGTGTTCTACAGTGATTTATCCCTAGGACTTTGCCTTCATAAGCTTAGTTATCCATAATCCAATTATGGATAAGATGTTTGGTGTTTTTATAACAATGAGCTAGATTATCATTATATAGCCATAAATAATATTTAGCCAAAGGGCTATGTTCTTGGTTAGAGGCCAGCTTAAAAATAATGGGTTGAGTGACATGATATTTTCCCTTAGTATGTCATTCCATGCAAATAGTCTTAAAATTGGGTCTCCCATAAGCTTTTAGGTTTAGAGGTAATTAGGATATATGAAAAGAGTCATGACTACTGTACTTATTAGAATTTTTAAGATATGTAAAAATGATTAGTTATCTTTGATAGAGGTGTAAATGAAATTGAAGCTAGGATTTAGGTTTGATGTAATTGGATTTGGGTTATGATTAAATGGATTTTGATTTATCTTGTTTTATGCAACAAATTTAGGCATAGGATTCAGGCCAAAATGGTAATTGTAACTCTTTTACTCTACCTCAAGATGTTTACAAAATTGGTAAGTATGGAGATCAATTGGCATGGTTAATTCCATCCTTTAATGATAATTTTTGATACATTTATGTATCATGGAAGGTATGGCCCAAATTTCATGAATCCATGGTTGGCCCAAAAGAAAATTGTACAATAACTCTAGGTCAAGAACATGGTAAAGTGTGTCATGGATGAAAGGCATAATGATAACTGGTAAATAAATAGTGCCCTATGATTATCATTCCTCATTATCATACACTTTGATGATAATGGTATCTGGCCAAAGATTGGTTGGTGTGTATCCAAGATGCTTCACCAAATTTAGAGACATAATATTTAGGCCCGAACCATTATCTATAAAGACATGTTGAACCTTATGTCTAGATATACCAACCTTGATATACAAAGGGTTATTATTCAATGGGCCCAAGGATGCCATATCACTTTGATCAAAGGTAAGTCATTGGCTAGGGGCGAAATGTCCTACCATATCTTGAAATTTATCAAGCATAATGTCATTAGCTATAAGGCATTGGCTTAGGTATTCATTAAGTATACTCTTGTTAATGTTAGATGTATACAAAAAGTATATGATGGATATTTGTGTAGGTGTCTTTTTTTTATTCCATAATATCATACGTTTTATCCTTAGTAATGGTAATTGGCTTGTTCTTTATTGTTATGAAGGTTTGGACATATTCATTCATGGAAGAAGGTTGTGGGACTTGGATAGTAACCTTGGTTCATTGAGTTATGATTAAAAAATCTCAATCAAGTAATGGGCATCTATAACTACATGAAGAGGTAAAAGGGCCTAAAATGGTAATTATCGGGTAGTGTTGAGATTAGCTACTGACATGGTCTAAATAAGGATTATAAGTATAGGGAGATTGATAGGCATTATTATGCATTAGTCTAGGTCAATTTGTATTTGGTAAAGGTTTGATGATAATGGTGAAAATATGACCACCTGTGACATGTCCTACAACATTTTTGTAAGTATATGAAACATCATGATCTCCTCCTTATTTTGATTGGTTAGTGTGACCTTCATTCAGACCCTTTTCTTGATGTTGTTGGTGACATTATTTGTATTTTAGTGGTGTTATTTTTCATTGGTGTGGTGGTGTTCTTTGCCATTTTTATTGCTACTAATATTAGTTATTTAGTTTTGGAAAAGGGTTTTGGTAAATACCCAAGTTATGATTAGATGTAGGGGCTTCATTACCCCATTCTACATCTCCATTCTCAAGCATGTTATAAATCAAGTGTCTTAGCTATATGAAACAACTTATAAAGTGTCCCTTAATATGATGATAACTATAAATCTCAATCTATTTGTACCAATTGATAAAAGGAATTATTTCAAGAAAAGGCTTTAGCACAGGCCATCTAATAATATTGGCTTGAACCAACTTGTGGAATATGAACTCAATGGGTTATCCGAGGTCACTGAATGCTCTAGCTATGGTTGGTATTCTCCTTAGAGGAGGTGGTTTTAACTATGAAGGATATTGTGGAAAGTTTTGTGGAGTTTTGGGATTAATTAATAGAGGTGGTGGTTGTTAAATGGGTAGTGGTAAATGAATATTTGTTGTTTATACCATTTGGACATATCATGATTTAGTGACCCCATTACTGACAACATTTTTGTTGCAATTATAGGCTATTGGTATTTTTGAAGTATTATTTTGAGATGGTGTTTACATTGATATTTATATGGGGTTTTGGTTCTGATTATGGCTTTGGTTCCATTTTTATCCTTGATGTTGGTGTTGGCTCTTGTTTTGATTAGAATAAGATAATTTGATAATCCCTTTGTTGACAAGGGCCTTTTAAATCTATATACATTTCTCAATAATTCTTCAAAAGTGTGAAAACATTAAAGATCAAGATGATATGATCTCTTGATATGTAGAATCCAAATAAATATTACGGTGAATTTTTTGTTTGGTAGATTATGATTAAATTAGCTAACAAGTGCCCTCAACTATTGTAAATAACTAACAAATTTTTCACCATTTATATATTTTGCTTGACCCAAATCTACCAATGTAATCTCATGATCAATATTTTATAATAAATGTTTTACAAACTTATCTAAAAGGTCATAAAATTCTAGCACAAAATTCTTTGGTAGTTTAAGAAGCCATTTTAAGGCTTGTCCAACTGAACTTCTAGGAAAGAAGAGAATCAAATATATATCACTTTAGGAAATTGGTTGGAAAATAACAAATAATTATTTTAAATGATATTTTGGGTTGCCTTTTCCCTTATATTTATCAAATTTTGGTGGCTCATAACTCAAAGGAAAAGGTATTTAGAGGTAATCCATATTAAATGGATATGAGCATTTATCTTCTAATTTAAACTTCTTTGTTTACTTCCTATTTTAAACATCTATAATCCCATCCTTAATTTTTTGTATCTCTTAGTATATGAAGCTATAAGGTGCATATTTTTATGTTTTGTGTTTTTCATTCAAAGGTGGATTACCTTGACTGAGGTATGATGGAGAAATGACATATTGGGGAATGTTAGTTTGATTGGTCAACTGACCATGAATACATATTTGTGCATTAAGATTATATTCTTGGTATGGAATACATTTTTGTTGATAAAAATTTTGGATAGGATTTTTACCATGGATTTTACTTGAAAATAGTGGTTTTGGTGGAGGCATTTGGTTAGGTGGAATGCACTATACTTTTTGAGTTTGGATAAGATCTTATTTTCAACTTGTCCAAGCTTTTTGTATAAATGGTACCCATTATTAGCTAAAAACCTAATATTTAATGTGTTTCATGTTATATCCATATTGAATATTACATAAATATTGGGTAAAAGGCAACTACTTCCTACTAGGTCCTGATTGTAATTTAGGACCTTATTGTTGGGTAACCACTTGTTCTGAATTACACACTTATTGGAGGTTAGGGATCTATTATCAAACAATTGACATTGTTTGTTGACTAATAGGATAAAATTATTAATTAGGAAATATTTTTTATGGTTTTGGTATTTTAGTCTATGATTTTGATTTTGATACATTAGTTTCCACCTATTGAGATGGTGTAGTGTTCAACACTTATTGGGGTGGAATGTTGGTCTTTTTTTGGTGACTTACCCCCTATTGCATGCTTGAGGAAATTTTTCATTGAAGAGTGGAATTTTATTTATGTATTTGTAAACTAGGAATACATGCCCCCTATTGTTGTAATCCACTCTAGGTATTTATAAGAGGAACTTTCTTTATGTTGCTCTGTAGTATACTAGACCCACCTTGGTTTAAATTGGGATATAATCGCATATTATCCTCTATATTTTGTGTGAGGTATTATATACGATCTTTAATTTAGTCTATCATAATTGAGACATTGAAAATGTATCCTACCAATGTGATTTAGCCAAAGGAGTCCATGTTCTAGTTTATATAACTTAAAGATTAAGTATGTACCCCTATTGCGGGAGCTAACTCTATGAGTGGAGTTTGAAATGGCCATGGAATTGAAGTTCCAAGCTAGGTTAAGATATGTTTGATACACTTGTTATACCTATTATAATTGGTTATCCATTGGACCCTTTCCTTTTAAAATCACATTTAGGCCCTATTTAGGTATTTTTACTAGATATTGTTTATAATTATAACAAGTTGTAGCCTGTTCAAATAGTTAGACACGAAGAATAAATCTAGGTGTTATAATTAATCTAGATATACTTTCATGTTGGAAGTTTGTCGAGAAATTTGCTCCTACTTATATTGCTCTAACTAAAATTTCATCACTTTTTTCTATTAAGTAATGGTCAAGCAAGTATGTTTCATAACTTGTTGGCATGGCTACATAGTATATATTTTTCTATTAGCTATGTTCAATGATATGTGTCATATTATCAAGTTATTGTACTATTTTTTCTTACTATTATCCTAGATAAAAAGGTTTGTTAGCCAAGTATTGTGCTAGTGGGTCCTATCCTTGTTATGTATATGGGGTTGTAATAGAGGGATATGGATCCATATCATACACTACATCATAACCATAATGTTCATGAAAAAAGGGGTAACTAGTAACAATGTTTTCATAATATGGATTATATATGGTCCCACTACGTGTATAGCGAGGCATGTTCAAATTTATGACTAGGTCTCTCAAAAAAGTTCTAATGTAGAAAATGAATGAGATTTAAGGAAAACAACATTTATCTCTTTAACATAGGTCCAAATTAGAAATGTATATTCTAGGAATAACAATGAAAATAAATGTGCTAGGTATTTGTTCAAATGTCATAAATCTAGACTTCTAACATAGGTTTAAAGTGTGAAAAACAATGTTAGGTCTTTAGTCAAAAGTCATAAATCTAGCTTTAAAATAAGATGGTATAAATAAAAACTTGAAATAAATATAAAACTAAGGTAATTGGCTCAAAAAAATTGGTCTAGGTACACAAATGACTCTTGGAAAATAAACTAAGACATTTTTTAACTCGGCATAAATAACTCTAAACTAGGCACATGAAAAAAAAATACCCCTAAGTTTAGGTAAAGGTATTTAAACCGAATGAAAAATAAATCCAAGTTTCACAATAAAAAATTAAAAGGTAAACCCACTAAACCCAAATTAGACAAGGCTTCAGCATGGACCTAATTAGTTTAGAATTTGGACTTTGAAAGATTGAATTTCAAATTTAGTATAAAAGAATTAGATTTTCTAAACATCAATAGTCTAGACTCAAATGGGAAGTATAACTGTGAATTTTTTGAAACAAAGGTATGAATGGGTTTTGAAATTGGTTTTTAACAAGGCAAATGTTTTGGAATAAAATTGGCAATGTAAAAATGCTCCTTTAAATAAGTGGTACAAAACTACTTTTTGAAATCTTACACTAAGGCAAATTCTTTGATTGATTTCAGTAGCATAACACCTCTTGGATCAAAGTGGTGTATAAAACATGTATTTTTTTTAAGTTTTTGACTCATTTTTAATTGCTACACAAATAATTTTATACCAAAAAATACACACTAGTAAAAGAAATAAAAAAGCCACATAAGTGTAGGTCCTACCCTGAAACTGATAAGGTGTGTGTAGCTTTCACCAAATTTTCCATTGATATACTAATATTGAAAGTAATTAAGTGTTAATACAAAAATTAAAGAGTGCATGTAGGTAGAGCACTTTAAGGGTACCTTTATATCACAAGAACTGGTACATGGAAAGGAACTTAGAGTGATAAAGCACTCAAAATTTGTTAGGATATTCTATGGCAAAGTGGGGGTTACTAATATCTAAAATTTTCAAAATTATCTAAATGGTCCCAAGTGTGGATAACACAAGGTTTCATCAGGTAAATTAGATTCAAAATTGTTAACTTGTTATTCAAAGGTATAGTCCTTTTCACAATGAATTCAGTTGTGAATTGCTTAGTGAATACCAATGCCTAACATGAATTGATCTAGTTTTTCATTAGAATTGTTAGGATAACTACTCAACTACTATTCAATTCTAGTATCATGTACCAAATTTATATACTCCACCATGGAGTGGGGTTATAATGATGCTATGAGATGAAACACTAGGTCAACACTCCATTAAATAACTTATGAGGAAGCTATGAACTCCCACCCATAATCCAAAGTATAAAAATAAATAAATAAATATAATATATTTAGGGTAATCTCTGGGTTTCTCAAGTCAATCGTATCCTATGGAGAGCATACACAAATTTTATTCCTTTCTATACTCAACCAAATAAAGAAAGAAAAGAGGATATTTTGATCACCCAACTTCCCTAAAGAGGATAGGGGGAGAACATACATGTGAAGTTAATTTTGCCAAAAAATAAATTAATCTAAGAAATGGAAACTAATTAACTTTGTAATAATGAAAAAAAAAAAATCTCTTAAGAGAACTAATCTAATATTATTTTTATTTTTAGATCACTGAATAATATGTGAAGTGAAATTTGGCCCCTTGTATTTTTTTTCACTTGTAACCTTGAAAGATAAAATTCAAAGTTGTTAAGTGATTTTTGATCACAAAAACATAAGTGTGAATGAAATTTTGAAGTGTTTAAACATCATTTTCTTAATTTCAAGATCTTGGGGTTTTTACACAAAGTGAAGTCATCATTTTTAGAACATAATAAATTCATTTTCCTATGGAATTAGATCATATAGAAAATAGTAACTAGTGAATCCACTATTTAATACATGTGAAGTTATCGATTAGTTTAGTAAAAGTCACCATTTTCATCTAAAAATATACTAAAGTCACCTAATTCACAAGAAAATTTTCCTGGTGAAGTCATGAAATAGAAGAGTGAAGTCATTATTTCTTTCATCAAATCACCATTTCTATCAAAGTCACCAATTTCAAAGAGAATGATTCAATAGGTTGATGTCACCATTTATTTTTAAGTCTCCATTTTATATGAATTCACCAAAAAATAGGCATGAAGATTCCATTTCTTGGAAAACAAATAATTGAAAAATAGAGGATAAAATAAGTAAATTCACCATTTACAGGCATAAAGTTGCTAATTAGTAGCTAAATAAAATGATAGGAAATTAAGTCATAAAATTGAATTTGTGAGTTATCATTTTAAGTATTTTAAATATTATATGTCACTCCTTTGGTCCATGTGAGGTACATAGTCCCACCATGTCATTATGTATCATTAGGAATATGAAGAGCCAAATTTTGTTAGCTTATTGTTAGTGATAGTAAAGGAGAATTAAAATCAACAATACAATAGAAACTAAACTACTCTTTCCTAAGTACTTTGGTGATATTAACATAATGAACAAAATTAAAAATAGAAGATAACACAATACTATGTTACTTCCCTTATCAAACTAGTGTTCATTCATTGGCATAAAGTATGCTCATGGTTATTTTATAGGAAATATAAAACTTTGTCAATGTAATTTCCATTTGGGCATAACTTCTATAAGACCACTTGAGGATTTAATTGGATTGGCTTGGCTTGGTGAAGTGCCTTCCTAATCAATTTAACATTATAACATTGGTTTGAGAGCTTGTTTATATTGGGGCAATGGTACTTGTATTTATAGGTTCTAAAACTAACTCTAACTCAAGTGTTTATAGGTTTAGTTTTGAACTTAGTTGTGCCTAGATTAATCTTTGTCAAGTTTAGATTAACCTTGGGTTAGGTCAAAGTGATTACTAAGGCTTGACAACTCAGAATCTATTTATGATTCTTGACAACTCATAAAATATATTTATAAGGTGTGACTCACCTTTTCTTTGAATTTTAGGCATTTATAAAATATATTATTAATTTCTTTGAATTTGAACTCATATTTATTGAAAAATAATATTTTTATAAAATTTAATTCTCTAATTGAACTTGGAATTTGTATTTAAGAAGCTAATTAGAATTTATTTTTAATTAATACTACTTAGGGTTTTTGGAATTCAGGAAATGTTTTATTATTTTGTATTAATAGACTGAAAGGATAACTTGTCAATTTTGTAGGTCACAATTTAAATATGTTTTAATCCAATAAAGGTTATCATTTCATATAGTGTGTTACTCCAAATGAGAAAGCCTTGATGCAATTTAGGGGAGAAAGCCCTTACAAGGATGAAATTATGAAATCCAATTACTTCTAAGATTAATTCACACACCATTTTATAAATAAATTTAAATTCTTAAATATACATATAATGTATCCAAAAATTAGTTTTTAGAGTACATATGTTCTACTATAACCATTATTGGCCATAGCATTGTGCATAGGTTAATGATCAAGGTGATATCTAATAAGTAATGAGTGAAGATCCAAACTGCCATCCATAATTTAATTTTAATTAACTATAATAGAAGGTTTTTGGAATATATGATGTATAATACATGTAAGTGTGCCAATAATATTATATAATGGGTGACCATATTAAGGTGGAGGAGGATGTGCATTATATATCATTTTCAAATCTAGTTTTTATTAGAATGATCTTGTAATGTACCATTAAACATATTTTGATTTTGATGGTAGCTAGGTTGTGACATTAAATCCTTTATAATATCATCCAAGGTAAGTTTTTTATTTCCAAAAAGGCATTATATATTTTATTTTAAGTTATAACATTTATTTGTATAGTTCTTGGCACCTTGGTGATAGTCACAATATGCATTAACATCATATCTTTTCGATAGAGGTCAAATTATAAAAACCTTTGTAATAGGAGGGATATATATGAGATAACACTCCATAAGCTTCTTAAGTAACATTTTTGGAGACTTAGATAATCATATAAATTTTATCTTAGTCATTGGATAAGATAAGTTGATTAGATTGCTATGACATGACATTAACCATTGTGGTTTTTTCCTTTTTAGGTTTAGTAGGTTTAACATTTTATCTTGGGTTGATATTAAACTTGGTATTATATTTATTATGTGTTCACTACATACATAAGTTTTTTAAATTAAATAAGTTTAATTTCATAATCTCAGACAATATGACATAAGTCATCAAAATATTTAAACTTATTGAAGACAATAAATTCATGTATCAGTGTAAGTAAACGTTTATTAAATATATCTTAAAGTTATTTATTTTCCATTGGATTTGTCATTTTTCCCAAAAAAATTTTGTACTTGAAATAATATTAATTAATAGGTTCACTATTTTCTTGTTTTATATTAGTAATTTATGCATATGAGATCTTTCCAGTGATGTTGATAGAAAAATATGCTAGAAACTTATTTACTAGAGGTTTGAATACTTTGACCAATTGGATTGGTAAATAATATAACCATATTAAAGGATAGTCTTTTAGGTTTCTTGGAAATAATTTTTTCAAAATATTATTATAGACACTTCATTTTTATCACTTCCTTGTCAAAATTGATATTCAAATGACTTTCCAAAACAATACACAGATTAAACTAGAATTCATCAATTGTCCCAAATTTATCTACACAACTATCATACATATCTTGAAACACATTAGTGCATCACTAATTATGGAAATAAACTACATTAAATTATCTAATTCATCAACAAAATTTCATATCAATCAGCCACTTTGTTAATGTCACCCTTATTTAATCAAATCAAATAATCAATCAAAAGGGAACATTACAAAAAACTAACCACATCATGTAAATCACTATTTAATTAGCTAATTGACTTTTAGTAGATAATTAATCTATAAATAATAGTAAATTTCTTAGAATTCACATTTTATATTTACCAAAAATAAAATAAATCATAATTTCTTACATCACTCACCCATTTGGGAATTTAAAATCATTTTCCAAAAGCCAAAGGTGTCCTTCACAACAAAAGTTAAATGAAAGGGGAAATAAATGCAAGTAATTTATATGATAAGAACTTACACACTCCAAAACCTTATGAATTTATATTATTAAAAAAACTTACACACTCCATGTTAAAGCATTTATTTCTTGCATCTCATTGTAATATTGATCCTCCACCATTGATCTTCATCTTAAATCAATGGTCCACATGGATTTAAAAAATCTATAAATTGAGAAGACATCTCCCCATTATAGAATAGTTAAATTGAAAATAAATTTTTATTAAAATATCCTTACAAAATATTAAATCACCTCCATCCCACATCATCAAATCATTAAATTAGCCAGTGTTTATGTTGTTATATTTCCCATGCACACTATATAGGACTTTTACAACTACATCTAAGCACCATTAAACTTCTTAGAAAAGAGATAAAAAGGTAAGTTATAACCATTTATTTTTAATTTTAAATTTATTTTATATCTTCTTCATCTTTTTTGATCGAAAGACGGTGTTAGCAGCATGTTTTCAATTGTTTTCGATTTCATATTAATCGTAAAACTAACCTTATGAATTGTGTGTTACATATGGTATTCTCAATGAGGATAACACAAAAATAAACTTTGAATACACCTTATCATCATATAAGGATGAAATTTTACCCAAAATTTAAGATAGTTTCCCATATTTTCCTTTAAATTTTCCAAAATAGTCATTTTTAGAATGATAGTGTAGTCACCCTACTAAGCCATAGAAGTGCACTTGAAAGTTGTAGAATCATGATAATAAATGATTAAAAAAAAATTATATATATTTTTTATTTTAAATAATCTATATAATCACCATGATTAACAATGGAAACAAACTACAAATTAATAAAATTACAACTTTTGATTTTGTTTATTGGGGATTCACAAAAACATTTTACCTAGTGGTGAAATCATGAAAAGAAATTATGGAATTGTGATTATTAAATTTGGATACATATTTTGAATAAATGGTTAAATCATGTTTCAAATAAATATAAAATCTCCATGTAATAATGATATCATGACTAGTAGTGGTGAAAATGTTATTTTGTACTTTCTATGTATTTATTTCTTACAAGAGAAAAATAATTCTTATTAATAGTAGAATCATAGTTTACATTAGAAGAAATGCTTTGTGTAATATTGGATTTTTTAACCTTAATAGAAGAATATTAGTTTTTATGTTTTCTATTTTTTTTTCCTAGAGAGTAGAGAAATTGATCTATGAAATGATGATATCTCGATACAAAATGGTGGAATTGTAAAATGAAAAAATAAACCTATATAATAGTGAAAAGACAAAGCAAGACATAAAAATCAACATTAAAGACCCTATCCACTTGTCAAAAATCACATTTATGTATAATAACTTATTTTTGTAGATTTTTAGGTGTTAAATACATGAATTATTCAACCAAACACTTATCACATTTTATATTTAGTGCTATAAAAATAAAAAACACTTGAATTTGGTGCTTTAAAAAAACTTAATTGAGTTCCATCTCATGTTTTTGTCCTTTTTTTATGGTATATTAATGTATGTATGCTCTCTCCTTGCCTAGTTTTTAGACCTTGGGTGACTAAAAAAACTTAAGTTATCTTTTCCCTAAAGAAACACTACATATTATCTCTAGTTACCCCTCATGGGACCATGAGGATACAAAATATCTTATATTCATTTTTATTATTAGTTGCATGAGTTGGATGTTACTCCCCAACCATGAGTCCTTAGGGCATGGTGACTTAGATTTCATCCCCCAGTGTATGTACCAACCCTGTGTTGTAATGGGGTATACAAATTGAGAGTATATATTGACAATGGATAAGTATATTTTGTGATTTAAGCATAACTAGGAAGGTAAATAATTTATTTTTGAAATCAGGCTATCAGACAACACTATCATGGTATGATTTATAATGACACTCCACTAAAGTATTATGGTTAGGTGGTCAAAAATGGACTAAAAAAATTTGTGAAGAAGTTTATCACAATATTACACAAACTTGTGCCCCATCTTACCATAAGGTATAAAGGAGATGCACCTAGATAAGACTATTCAGTCCAAGCTTAAGACCTTCAACCACAAACAATAGCTGCTACAGGGAAAAATATTCTTAAATATTACCCATCCCATATAAATTCTTAGTGAGGGTTGGGAGAATAACCTATTCACCATTTTTCATGAGTATATCAATGGGTTGAGGTCATTTTTCACACCCATTTATTAAAGTATAGGGTTTGTAATTATGTGCCTACTTATTTATTTCCAATAGCCATGTTGTGTGTTATCTTAAATACTTTAAACAAGTCTAATTTTTTTAATTCCAATATTTTCACATCCAATCACAAATATTATGTGATAATATGTTCCTTTACCAAAATTAAGACTCATTATACCCTATTGTAATGTTATTTTATATCTATAGTACTATTACTTTACACATTTTAAACCACATCCAAAATTTAATGAGTTCCATTTTAACCAATATCCTTTTCAAATCAAATTGAATCAAGTCAAACTAGGTCAAACCTTTTGAATTAAACATTCCAAAGTCAAGTTAAAGTCAAACTTGAATCAAGTCAAATTCAAACTTAGTTAAATTCAAATAAAAGTTAGACTTTTCAAATTCAAATCAAAGTCAATCAAATCTAAACCAAATTAATACAAATTTGATTCTTAAAGTCAAACAAGGCCAAAGGTTAAGTTGAATCAAGTGAGAAGTCAAAACATTTCAAAATTCAACCTCTATCAAAGTCTATTTTTAAAAACCAAGTTAAGATCCAAAGCCAACATTGATTCTAAACCTAAATAAAATAGTCAAAAAAAGTTAGGTCTATA
Source organism: Torreya grandis (assembly GCA_037957365.1). Classification (NCBI taxonomy): domain Eukaryota; kingdom Viridiplantae; phylum Streptophyta; class Pinopsida; order Cupressales; family Taxaceae; genus Torreya; species Torreya grandis. Next base: position 1,172,415 of record JARHVA010005298.1, read on the forward strand.
CTTTTCACCAACTTCAAATCAATAATAATTTAAGACAAATTTTTTAAAATATCTTAAAAGTCAAAGGATCATGAAAATGTGTTCAAATTTGAAAAATCAAATCAAAATCAAATGCTAAATTATTATGTTTAAAAAAAATTAAATTCAATAGTAAAATTTAACTCAAACTCAATTTTTATATTTAAAGGTTAACTCAAGCTCAATTGAACAATTGAATCACAATGTCTTTATCAAAATTGACATCAAATTACATTCAAATTGACAAATTATCCAACCTTAGCTTAAACACAAAGATCATCAACATGCCTAAATTAGGAATTTGTATAACCTAACTTTATACAACCCTAATTTTGATGATGATTATATCTATAACGTACTTATATAAAACACTAAAGATCAAATAGATAATGGAGTATACCACTAAAAATATGATGTAGAACCAACTCAAACATACCAAAGAGAGATTCAAATATCAAACAAACTGATATCCAAAGAGCCCAATTCAAGTAAGAAATATTTGAGAAAGTATGGTGTCCTTTTTAGATTTCTAGTGTTAAGGGCCAAGTTTCCTAAAAGTTATCCCATATAAAATTTACAAACCCTTGTTTTCCCACATGAGAAACTAGTTCAAGGCCACCCAAAATACCAAATAATACTTCCATTCAAAACCATAATTAGGATCAAACCAACACTAAAACCCTTAGTCTTGTAGCAAAGGGAAAGAAGTTAATGTAGAACCACCACCTCAAGATACCAATTAAGTAGTGATCAAACAACTTAAAAATATGACCCAAATGGTTCAAGCTTTATTCTCTAAATTTAAATACAATCAATCCAAATAATAATAACAAATCCCACTAAAATCAAAGACCTAATCAAACCAAAACAATGATAGTAAATTCCACCCAATTCATCTAGTCAAAAACAATGATGAGCCTTGTCTAACCAACAACAATAAGTAGTGTCATCAATAAATACCTCATGTTCAACAATAATAAATTCCTCATGTTAAACAATAAGTTCTTATTAAACCCAATGATATGATATTTGTCCTTTCCAAATTTGTGTCTCATGCACATATCAAGTTTAATCCACTTTTTCAATCCCAACAATAGGCATCATGTTTATCCCATGCCCCCTTTTATCTTGAGAGTGGAATAAGACAAAGGATGTAACAAGGAATACAAATGGGAAATCAAATCAAAAAAATTATCTTTGATGAGATATGTCCTTACCCATTTGATACAAATATCCTTCAAATCCATTTTGTATCTCATTTTAAGATGCTAATTTTAATAGATATAAAGGGAAATGGGACCCATGAGATCACATTAAGGAATTCTTTATGGCTTACCAGTAAGTTTCATATAACTACATATATTTTCTTTGCCTTTTTACCCATAGTTTAGGTGTCCAAGCATGGGAATGGTTCTTACACTTGCCCAAAGGATCAATTACAATATTTGAAAATTTTTATGAGTAGTTTGTTAAGAATTTATTATAAAACTTGGAAAATAAATTAACCACAGTCTTCTTGTGTAATAATAAACATCAAAGTTGAGAAATATGTTAAAGGTATAATCACTGAGAGGTGGGTGTGAATCAGTGAGCCCAAATATTTCAATTACAAATCCAATTATTTCAAACTTTTAAAAAAACACCATATACCAAATTGATCAAGCAACATTTAACAAGAGAGATAATTAATTCAATGTATACACAAGATCAAACATACAACATAGTTCCTATGGGAAACTATCAAGTTTTTAATATATGGACTACTTGTCCTATAAGAAATTACAAACAAGAGACTAGTCGACTACTTTATACCAACAAACCTTTATCATATCCTCCTAACCAAAGGCCTTTAGTGAAACAACTATTTCATAAGGAGCAACTTCCCCTAAGGAAGATCAAGTCCTTTAGACCCTCCTTGAATTTAACACCCCCACCTTAGAACTGATGTCTTCAACACTTGATGATGGATCTATGATTATATAACCCCTACATAAACTCTCTCTATCTATCTCATATAGGCCTCTCACATAGGCATGCCAAAATCTCTCTCATTTACTTAAACTATCCTCATGTACACACTTAGAACTCTTCACATATCCTCAAAATTCAAGATCAATATTTGGACATAAAAAATATGACCTACATGTCATACACATATTCCTCAATCTACTTTTCTTGTCAACCCATCCACTAGGCACATCTACTTCTCCTTCTCTCCATAAATCTCACATGCACACCTTGTACAAGTCTACTCACAAGTATAGAAACCAACACATTTAGTTTCACCATTTACATATCATTCATGAATTATCAACATCTTGGTTGGAAATTAGGCATGCATTAACCCTTAAGTCATCTTACATGGGTCACACTTAAGCACAATCCACTTTCAAATAGGTCTAAGTTACTTTGAGGTCCTATGGATACCTGTTCAGCTCTTTGACATTTATCCAAGAAAAATAAGAACATAAGACCACTCATAAATTCATGTACACATTCCAAATGACCCCTTTGACATCCTCAAATGATCATAATACCTTTATGCTTAAGCATAATTTTCTCAATCAACATTCTATGCACACAATCACCATGAACAAATACACATTCGAATTGTAAACCTTTGTTTGTAATACATATTATTGGTAAAAATTTAATAATTTAAAATTTTGGTTCTCATGGATTCTAAAACACTCCTCAATATATAATTCATCAAGAGATATCAAACCAACATCAACACAAGCTCAAACATCCTTCCTGCGTCACTTGTAGAATATACATGAATACATAGTCAAATTTGAACCTTAATAATTTTGATTTTACACATAATTAGACATTAAAATTAATATTTACAAATTAAAATTGGATTCCTTTACAAATTTTATTTTTACACCATGGTAAAATTCTAAATATATCAAAAGTTATGGCACACAAAACTGAGCACTAGTTTTTCCTTTGTTAAATTCAAATATTTGAATTCAAACAGTCACAGTTAAACCTCAAACACCATGCTATCATCTCAAGTCCTTTCTTATTATATTAAAAACATGCCATCTATATTATTTTAAAAATATCAGAATTTAACTCATATTTCTCTAATTCCAAATGCTAAACCTTGAACATGTTGACCTCATCTTGTGCAATCTTACAATATTAACTCATCATGCATTATTGATCTCTATGGATTAGCCAAGTCTTTATCTTATAGTGCTCACTATTATATATTGATTATAACCCATATTATCATTAAAATTTTCACCCTATCATTCCTATTGATCACTTATACTATTAATCATTGTGCACTTCTTACCATCTCACTGAACACACACCATTCGATCAAAACTGTATGATTGCTTACGCACCGTTGGATCTTAGAAGAAGCTTGATCTTTATTTCTGTTAACCAATTAACACTTTAACATATTTTAATTATTGTGCACCATATATATTCATTTTAATATTTCCAATGAGCTATTATATATTCATTTGGTCCTAATATTTATCTTCATGCAAAATAGATTAAGTATAAGAACCATTTCAATCTGCCTGGAAGGCCAACTTTGTACCTCTATATCATTTGCTTTGCTCAAGTGCATGTTTTAAAAATTGGACCATATGATCTCCTCACATAGTATAATCCAAACATGTGTCATTTTTATCCTATAAACCTCACATGTGTGATATATAATGACATTAAAAATCTCACTTATATTTTTCTATTTACAAAGCCAATTATGTCAAGAACTATCTGGAAAGACCAACTTTGCACATGCATAACTTTTGTCATGCTTTAGCACTGAACCTAAAATTTTGTGAATATAAAATATTTAAAAATATAAAAAAACCCCTATGACAAAATTATCGTAAAACATACACACATGTGAGATATACCACCATTAAAATGCCTACTTGTCTTTTCTTGCCACATTGCAAATTTGACTATGAGAAAACACTGTCAAACTGCCTAAGAGCCCATATTTTCACTTTCATATATTTTATCATGATTTATTTATAGAATTTATACTTTTTACATAGAAAATATGGAATAATTTTATCACAACCATATGACCAAATCCCCCTAACTCATCCATATGTGGTAATGGTGACATCCACAAATTACCTACTCAGATTTTTTGCCGTTGGACCCAAAATGTCTAAATGAGAAAAATTATGAATTAGGTGAATTAAAATTATTAAAATAAGATATAAAAAGAATATAAAACATATTAAGGACCTATTTCATAACCTAAAATCACCATATTCATCCTTGAATATCTCTAACCATGCAAAAACTGAAGATCAACCAAGCCAACTTCAAGCACACTAAGACAAGCACATTACACACTTTGTCATTATCACTTTGGATATAAAATAACTTCATCCACTCACTATGACACCTACATGAAATCACCATGACATTATTGATAACTCTCCAACAATCTCACCCTTTATCATTGATGTCAACAACCATCATATAGCAATAGACAACTCACCTTTGTTTTCTCTCTTCAAGCACTCCCACAATAAGAACTTTCTCCCCCTTTGACACAATTAAAAAGTGGTCATAAACTAATATTTTTGACCTAAAAATACTACCAATAAAAATATGACCATCTTATAAATATGATACAAACTCCCCCTTACCTTGAGCCTACCTCTTCTTGCCTTGACACCTTCCTCTTGCTCCATGCCAACACTCACCTCAACCAAGCACTAAAAATAATGAATAAATAATAAAAAAAATTACTAAAATTTGATAAAAATCACCAAGAATAATCTAAGAGGTACTCACCCTAATATTTATGATCCATTTCACCTTTTGAGCATCTTCATATCTCCACACACCATGAAGAACCACCATAGAAGCTTACTAGCCTTATTTCTCAAACCACCTCAAGAACCACCAATAAAACTTGATGATACATACCAAATAGGACACATTATATAAACCAACCTAATAAATCACCTTGAAATACACATGCCTTTTTATTTTGGAGAAACTGAACAAAAAACACTCTTCTTCTCACTAGGCATGTCTAGTCTCCTTACAGTCCTACTTAAAACTTATAGAGCCCACAAATTTAGTAAGACACACAATCAATACCTGAAATTTATTATCTGGATAACTCTGATATGCCCCTCAAGAGCACCAATTTTCAACAACTATATGGTCTTCTAAAATATACTTCCTTCACAAACCAACTTGCCAATTAAGGATCCATCTTGAAAAAAACATGAATAACATGAAAACCACACATCTTCAAATATTTATGAATATTTATTTAAAAACCCATTTGGACCATTAAATATATTAATAAACCTCATATCTCAACTCATAAGGAAAACCACTTTTATAGCAGAGCCCAAAACCCTAGAATCTCAAAACAAACTAGGTTAACACACCAACTTCTAGTCAACATCCACCTATGAAACTTTTTGTACACATGGATACAACCATTACACACTTATGGACCAAGATTTTAGCTTCAACATATTTGGGAACCCATACATCTTATAACCCATTTTAGGATTAGCATACTCTTAAGCACAAATTAGGAAACCCAAGAGCAAACAAAAATATCCCATTTGAATTCAACATACTTTAGAGCAAAAAAACACTTATAACACATAGAATATAAGTTCATAGACATTTTTGAGCACCAAAATCTTATTTAAATTCCATTAATCTCAATAAACCACTTAGAACCACCCATTTTGACCTTGTACTATAGCTCCTTCACAAACCTTTGGAGCAAACACATGAACTTATTACTCCCCCTCAAATAATGACCTTATAAGATCAATAGAAGTCTATATATATATATATATATATTGGAATTAATAAATTGAGCACACAAACTTGCTTCTCCATAAGAAAAATGTTTCCTAAGAAGCATAGATAGAGACACCATATTTCACAATGTCCTAGAACAATGTGAAACCAGGATTTATCCACAACTCCTCATATTGATTTTCCTCCTTGGTCATCTGATGCTTATAATTATTCTTCTTCTTAGTCTTAATAAAATTAACATGCTCATCAACTACAACAATCTCCTTTTCTATGATTGGATTGACAATACATGGAGATAACATAAATTCATGACATACCTTTTCATCTGTAGAATCTTCCTTATATCTTGGAACCTCATCACTAAGTTCTGATAATTGATGTTATCTATATGAAGCTTGATCAATAATATTAATACGTTCACTTGGATCCATACTCAATTTAGAACTAGCCTCAACTAGCATCTTTGTCTTTTCCTTGAGCTTGGTCTCTTCATTCTCAACATGAGAAGACAATGAGAGCCATTGTCACTCTTATCCTTCTATAGCATTCTCCAACATAGCAAATAGATTAATTGGTCTTGTAATCTCATCATGATGCATACTTACCACCTTTGGGTTCCATAAGTTAACTTGCCTTCTTGCTTGCACTATAGGATCCTAAATGATTCTATTCTAATTTTTAGGCCTTTGATTGCTAAATCTAGTAATGTGACCTCTTTATTCATAGTTGTAACAACACATTATTCTTAAAGTGAACTCAACTCACCTTACTTTAGATGGAAAATGCTTTACAAAGTATCCCACATTATAATTTTTGAAACACTCAACCTTGTTCACACCTTTTGATTGATGATACCCATCATAGTTCTATGCAAATTCATTTCTCACAGGTCTCTTATATTCTCTATATCTAGGACCAAATTGATTACATTTGTAATAGTAACCATTGAAACTTACATACCTCTTGGAATTTGCGTATCTAATATAATTTGTCTTCATTTTTCTAGCACCTTCATTCCTTTTTTGAAGATTTATCTTCAAATTTATATTATTCTTGTTCACATTCATCTTAATATTATCTTGAGTTACATTCTCTAGTTCTTCTTTGTATCCAAGACCAATTTTATCACTTGCATTATTTTGTTCATTTAGAGTATTATCTAGATCACTTGAGTTGTTTTAAAATCTCACAAATGACTTCACCTTACTATATGTCTTATCTAACTTAGATCTTAATGAATCATTTTCAATTACATACCTTAAATATTCATCTTTTTTAGCTTTGAGACTTGTAGACAGGACTTCTAATTGACAACTAAGATGTTTGACTACATCTTCATGATCCTTAGTGTCTTCATTTATTCTTGAATCATACACACTAAATTACTCCTCATAGTATTTGAGTTTAGATTTCATCTTCTTATTGATATTATTCTCAATCTTCAGTTCTTCAATAGCATTTATCAAAGCAGTCTCATAGTCTACCTCATCTTCATCACCATTTGAATCACTCCAAGTAGACCCCTTTTGATGTGAGCAACTACCTTCCTTAGTCATGAATATTTATTCATCTTCAATATAACCATCATCTTCATGATCATACTCTAAGTCATTGACTTCACTCTCATTTGATAAGTTTAAATCTTCTTTGGTGTAGAGACTCTTCTTGTCCTTGAAGTACTTATTCTTGTTGTCAAACCTTATGAATCTTTTTTTGATTTTATCAGACCTAAATGATCTCTTGACATCATCATGACCTTGATCATGCTCTTCATCATCATCCTTATTATACTTATGAAGGAACTTATTAGCAAAATGTCAAACCTCTCCACAATTGAAGCATTTTAGGGGTAGTTTACCCATATACTTTCCTGAACCTATTTTCAATCTCCTTGACATCAAAGTAATTATTTCATCCTCATCTATATCAAAAATGTCATCCTCCTTGGGTTTCTTACCTTGGAACTTCTTTGGATTCATATCTATCTTGAATGTTGCTTCCTTATTTAGTTGTATATCATCATTATTCCTCATCTCATAGGTAGTAAGGGTTCCATGCAATTGATCCATCTTCAACAGAGTAAGATCATGAATTTATTCTATAATAGATAATTTTGGATCAAACATGAGGGATAGAGAGACCTTAATACCTTTTGAACAATATTATCCTCTTCAAGGTTCTCTCCAAGACCTCTGATGATGTTCATAATCTCATCAACTCTCTATAAAAAGGATGGCACAAAATATTCTTCCTTCATCTTGAGACCTTTAAATTGCCTTTTATGAGTCTACAATTTAGCAAGATTGACCTTTAAATCTCCTTCATAAATAACAAACATTTTTTCCCATATCACTTTAGGATATTTACAATGGATTACCTTAGTGAACTCAGTCTCTATAAGACCACAAGTGATGGAATTCATTTCCTTAGAATTATTCTCAAATAGCTTCTTATCTGAAACACTAGATGGAGGAGTAGTAGGAACAACATAACCATCCAAAATAGATTTCCATACATGAAATCATAAGAACATAATACATGTCCCCATCCTTACACTAAAAAATGCATAATTGGATCCATTTAACATCAGTGCTTGCTTAGTAGAGAAATCTCTTTGATGAATACCCATATTGTACCTTGGATCACCTTTAAGCTATCAAGCCTTTACCAAAGCACCTATTTTTATACAAATTATTAGAGGTATAATCATTGAGAGGAGGGGTGAATCAGTGAGCCCAAATATTTTAATTACAAATCCAATCCTTTCAAAATTTTAAACAAATAGCATATACCAACTTGATCATGCAACATTTAACAAGAGAGCTCATGCATTCAATGCATACACAAGATCAAATATACAACAGATAGTTCCTATGGGAAACCCTCATGGGGAATAAAATCCAATCTCAAGCCTATAACACATAGACTATTTATCCTATAATAAATTATAAATAAGATATTATTCAACTCGTTTAGACCAACAAACCTTAATCATATCCTCCTGACCAAAGGCCTTTAGTGAAACACCTATTTCACAAGGAGCAACTTTCCCTAAGGAAGATCAAGTCCTTTAGACCCTCCTTGAATTAAACACCTCCACCGTAAAACTGGTGTATTCAACACTTGATGATGGATCTTTGATTATATAACCCCTACACAAACTCTCTCTATCTCATATAGGCCTCTCACATAAGCACGCCACAATCTCTCTCCCTTATTTACTCAAACTATCCTAAAATGCACACTTAGACCTCTTTGTATATACTTAAAATAAAATATAACTATTTTTACATTAAAATTATGACCTATAGGTCATAAACATAATCCTTAATTTTCTCTACTTATGAACCCATCCACTGGGCACATATACTTCTCCTCCATTACACAACTCTCACATGCACACCTTGCACAAGTCTACTCATAATTCTAGAAACCAAAAAATTTGGTTTCTCCATTTATATAGAATTCATGAATTATCAACATCTTTTTTGGACATTAGGCATTCCTTAACCCTTAAGTAATATTACTTTGGTCACACTTAAGCACAATCCACTTTTAAATAAGCCTAAGTCACTTTTAGGTCCTATAGAGACCCATTCAAATCTTTGACACTTCTCTAAGAAAAATAAGAACATAAGACAACTAAAAAATACATGGACCCATTCTAGGTGACCCCTTTGACATCCTCAAATTATCATAGTACCTTTTTTCTTAAGCACAATTTGCTCAATCAACATTCCGTACACACAATCACCATGAACGAATACATAGTCAACTTGTAGACCTTTGTTCATACTACATATTATTATTATTCAAACATTAATAATGCACATATATGGTCATAATAGAGTATAAAATATTCTAAAATATCCAATTCATCAATATATATTGAAACAACATCAACACAATCTTAAACATCCTTCTTGAGTCACTTGCAGAATATACAAAAACACACAATCAATATTGAACCTTTATAAATTTGATTGTACACACAATCAAATATTAAAATTAATATTTCAAGATGATCCTTGGATTCCTCTACAATTATATTTTTACACAATGGTCAAATTATGCATAGATCAAAATTTATGGCACATAAACTGAGCACTAGATTTTTCTTTGTTAAATTCAAATATTTGAATTCAAACAATTACAGTTAAATCTCAAACACCATGTTATCATCTCAAGTTATTCATACTTGGATTAAACACACACCATAAAAATTATTTTATGAATGTATAACTTTAAATTATAGTGTGCTAATTCCAAATTCTAAACCTTGAACATCTTGACCTCATCTCATGCAATCTTTTAATATTGACTCATTGTGCATCGTTGATTTCTGTAGATTAGTCAAGTCTTTATCTTATAGATCTCATCATTTTATCTTGATTATAAACCCCATGATCATGAAAATTTTCACCCTTACATTATTCCTAATCAATTATATATTTAAACATCATTCACTTATTATCATCTATCTCAACATGCATCATCAGATCAAACTTGTATGATCGCCTATGCTCTGTTGGATCTTAGAAGACGCTTGATATTTATATGTGTTAACCAAAAAAACTTTGACCTATTTGACTTGATGTCTACCATATATTTTAATTTTATAATCTCACATAAGAAATTTTATCTTCATTTGTTCCTGATCTTTATCTTCATTTAAAATAGACTAAGTATAAGAACCATTGCAATCTTCCTAGAAGGCTAACTTTGCACCTCCATATCTTTTGCTTTGTTCAATATCATGTTCTAAAAATTAGACCATATTATCTCCTCACATAGGATAATACAACCATGTGTAAATATTATCTTTAAACCATCACATTTGTGAGATATAATTACATTAAAATTCCCACTCAATTTTTTTTGTTTACAAAGCCAACTATGTCAAGAACTGTCTGGAAAGACCAATTTTTCACATGCATAGATTTCTCTATGAATTAGCATTGGAAATAAATTTTGTGAATATAAAATAGGCACAAATATTAACAAACCCATATTATCATATTATCCTAAAATTTCCATGTGTGTGAGATATGCCACCATCAAAATTCCTACTCAACTTTTCTTGCCACATTACAAATTTGACTATGAGAAAACACTGTCAGAATGCCTGATAGCCCAATTTTGCACTTGCATTCATTTTGTTGTGTTTCATCACTAAAAATGATGTTTTTTCATATAAAATAGTAAATAATGTGATTATAACCATATTACCAACTCCCCTTAACTCATCCAAACATGGTAATGGTGATGTCAATAAACTACCTACTTAGATTTTTTACCATTAGACCCAAAATGTCTAGATGAGAATAATGATGAACTGGGTGAATTCCAATTTTGAAAAAAAGATATAAAAATCATATAAAACATCTTAGGGACCTCTTTCACAACCTAAAATCACCATATTCATCCCTAAACATCTCTAACCATGCCAAAATTGAAGATCAACCAAGCCAAATTCAAGCACACTAGGACAAGTAGATTGCACACTTTGTCATTCTCACTTCGGCAATAAAATCACTTCATCAACTCACCAGGACACCTCCATGACATCACCATGAAATAATTGATAAATCTATATTAAAATATTTGTCACCTTTTTATAAATATGGAAAGGCCTAGCCAGTATGCTCCCCCATTCCCTCAAAAAAAACTAGTAAATGCTTTTGCAGCTAATATAAATGGATAAATGACCTTCCATTTATGAGTTATTTGTGTTAATAATTTTAATTATATAATTTTAAAATTTTGAATATATAAAATTCATTTATTAAAATAGGTATAATAAAAATATATTCTCTCAGTCAAGCTCAAGATTAAGCAAGTACCTTAGTAGAAAAACCCAAGGTATTTAACAAGAACAAAAATGCAATATGTGATGGTGTGATAGAGAAAAGGCATGTGAAAACACTTACACAAATACTCACCCAAAAATATCCATCAAAACAAACACTTACTCTTATAATACCACCACCAAGGAGATATGATTAGACACAAACATTCACCAATCATGGTGAACATATAGAATTAATGTTCTAGAAATTTGTAATAGTAAATATGGTTTGTGCCCTATTATTAAACCTTTTGAGGAATGTTAAAAAAATACCACATTGTACATGGATAATAATTATTTTTTATATCACTAAATCAAATTACATGATAAACATATGTGTATGAAACTTAGACATTATGTACAAGACTTGCTTGAGTGGGGAAAATTTGTGCTTGAAAATGATGACTTGTCCTCCAATAAAAATTTGGGTATTTTAAATACCCATTTAAAAGTAATAATTAAAAAATAATAATTAGGCCAATCATAATAATCATAAACAAAACCAACATAATCTAGGTAACAATTAATAGCATTAAAAACAACAACAAGATCAATGCCAACATTCCCACACCAAGTATGTAGATTATCATAACACCTAATACAATTATGACAATGTTGCATTTTGTATTACTGATAATAACATGTATACCATCAAATTAATTCCCCATATTCCATCTAACACTAATTAGTGTGATAGACTCATTATCCAAGTACATTCCCCAAAACATCTAGTTAACCCTATGCCAACTTGATGTTATGTTGTTACTACTTGGTGTCCTAATGTTATAATTCAAGGTCCTTATAAATACAAGTCTAATAATTATACCCATGTCTCTTCACCTTCTAATTTTTAACTATATACTTCATCTAATTTGAAGCCATATGATTTTCTTGAACAACTGGATAAAACTTTTGCACATATATCCATTTTAGATCTCTTACATACATCTGAATTTCATAAGGAAAATATTATATAATCTTCTCTAGTAGTCTAAAGTCCCCAATTATATTGATCCATATAAATTCAAAGTATTTGTAGGCTATTTATCCATGGGGAAAAAATCACTAAAGACCAAAGTGACATGTCACCATTTGGTCCTTCACATAACAATCCCCTATACATTGAGGGAATCATTTCCTAACATAAAGTGATATGTACCTATGGATATGATATTTTAATGTATATGGGTTGATGGAGATGCTAACATGTGTCACACATCCACCTTAGTTATTTATATATATTAGGATAATGGAGTAACTTGTCAATTTAGTGTATTAGGTAGTGGTCACCCTATATTGGGATTAGGAGGTTACCCATCCATTGTTAGTTAAATAAAGGCCTCTACAAAGAAGATGAATATAATTGTAAATTAATCAAGTAATCATTGAGTCTTCTATTGTAAGAGGATATTTGATTTTGTCCCCTCGAAGAGACATTATAGAGTTATTCCTTCCTAAAGGAGTATTATATTGTGTTTCCCTAACTTAAGCGTGATTATTCTATTTCTACGTATATTGAATATTTGGTAATCTTATCCTACTAATATCTATTGTGTTGTGTTGATCTAAATTATATTCTAAAAATTTCTAGTTATTATAAGTGTGTATCATAATAAGTGGTATCAGAGCTTTGATTTGGGAAATTTGACTTTGGTAAAACCCTAGTTTTGTGAAATCACAAATATCTTTCAATCAGATGAGAATTTTTTCAAAATTGTTTTATTGGAGATGAAGAATATTTTAAGGAAGATAGTAAAAAAATCAAGCCATTATGATTATTTTTGAGGGAGTTATTTATAAGTTAGGGTTTATACTAATTTCATCATATTAATTGAAACATAAGGATTTTTTATGTGAAATATTTGCTGATACTATACAAACCTACAAGAGAAACACAATAAAAATTTCAGAGTTTTTAAAAATGTTTTGAGTGACTTATTGTGATTTTATGATTTTTCATATATTTGTTTTACAAGCCAAAAATTTTGAAAATTTTTCACAAAATTTTTACTAAAGTTCTACTATCATAAGAGGAAGATATAATAAAAATTTGGGACTATTTTGATCAATTTAAATGAGTTATAGACATTTTAGGGTATTTCATTAACCTTAGTTTTTTTTTTGGATCATGAAGTTACAAGTATTTTCAGGGGAGGATGATATTGATTCTAGATAATAGAGGATCATTTTTAAGGATAATAATACTAAAACATTTTTTTATCGAATATGCTTGTATCTTTATTTGTTTGGTCCTGTATAACATTGGTTTAAATAATTGATCTTCACACAAAGGTATTCTTCATGGAAATAAATGGAAAAGGGTTTCCTAAATCAATGGGATATAAAATCACAAGAGGATGAAGAAGAGGAAGATAATAATGATGGTAATTAATAATATAATGTAGATTATGAAGAATAAAAATTAGTGGAAGAAAATAATGACAATAAGGAATAACAAGTGATGATAAAGAATAATAAATCAATCATAATGATAATGAGGATAGTACATATGGTGAAAAAAGAGAGGTAAAATATCTAAAATAAGAAGAGGAAGAACTAGATGATAAGGGTTTAAATAATTTGGATCCAAATAAATCCAACCCAATTTTTTAGTTTCATGGATGCATTCAAAAGAAGAAGGTTATTATGTCCATAAACCCTACCATCAAGTATAACTTCATCAATATGAAGGTGGCCCACCATCTACATGTTCAAACAAAGAATATCAAGGAGATTCAAGTAGATGGTAATAATATTTGAGAATTTAAATATTTCAAGCTCATTATGGAAAAATATGTTTTGTAATCAAATTTTTATGCTTTGGATATGGATGGTGTGGATATGTTTCTTAGATATCCATGGCTAGAAACTTTAGGAACAAGCAATATTAATGTTTAGAATAATTTCATGAAGTTTTGGTATAGGAAAAATAGGCTTGATTTATAGGATATCATAGTTGGAAAAGCACAAATAAAAATCAAGGTAGATCATGAATATGATATTAAAGTAGGTGAAGAAGAGCTTGTGAAACAAGTAGCTGAAAACATAAATAAAGAAACAATAAAAGAAAATATAAATACTACATCTACTCAAGAGATAAATGAACCACCAAAACAAAATTTGTAAGAGGTATAAGAAAAGTTTGATAGGGTCAAACTATTAGAATAATTGAGGTATATAGATACCCACATCATCATGAGAGGAAACAATCATGGATCCATATGAAGGAGTGTCATAGCAATATGCACTTTATCTATATATTAAATTAGAGTTCCAATAAATATGGTTATGAATGGAAGCCAAAGAAGGATTACTAAGGTCAAGTATGGAATAAGCATATAAACATGGCCTAGGGAACATGGAATCAGTGGGGAAATCACTATGACTATGCATGGAATAATAACTACTATGGTTATGGATGGAATCAGAGAAGTGAAATGGAATATGGTATATGGAATCAAAGGAGGAATAATCATTCATGGACACCAAGGTAATATATTTATGATCATGAATGTAATTAGATTAGCATGTTAGAGTTTGAAAATAAGGTCAAGAATTTATCACCTGCCAAGATCACATACAAGTGGTTAGATGATCAAACTTGGAGGTAAGTGTGCAATGATTTCAAGCACACTCATTATTTGGTTTCTTCCTATTATTTTAGGATGAAACATGTCAATGAGGTAAGGAATGTTATTTATTAGGGATATGATATATTATTGTATATGAGTTGATGGAGATGTTGACATGTGGCACACATCCCCCTTAGTTAGTTATATGGGCCCAATATATTAGGATAATGGAGTAACTTGTGGAATTAGTGTATTGGTTAATGGTTTACCTACATTGGGATTAGGAAGTTACCAATTTATTATTATTTATATATAATTCTATATAAATAAGGTAAATATCATTGTAAAAGAATCAAGTAAGCATTGAGTCTTCTATTATAAGAGGATATTAGAGGTTGTCCCTTCAAAGAGACATTGTTGAGTTATTCCTTCCTAAAGGAGTATTGTATGGTGTTTCCCTACCTTAAGGTTTATTATTATATTTACTCATATATTGAATAATTGGGCATCTCAGCACACTAATATTTATTGTGTTGTGTTGATCTATATTATATTCTACATAATTATAATTTTTATAAGTGTGGATCATAACACAAAGTTAAGAGGGTGATCATAGAAAATGGTTCAAGGTTTACATTGTTACACTTAAGTTTTTCTAACACCTCAAACATACACCTATATTTTTGTTACCTAACATTAACATAATCAAATGGTATGACAATGTGGAATGAAAATCATCCAATACATTTTCCCAATTAGCGATGAATTTTCTTCATGATATAAAAATAAAAAATAACATATTCCCAATAATGTTACAAATTATATTTATTATAAAGTAAGAGTCTTGGGGTAAAAAATGGAATTATTTAACCCATTCCTCCAATTAAATAAAAAGTTTTGTAAGGTGTTGGAATCAAATTATCTAGGGGTGACCCCTTAGATATTGATAGTGACACAACTAAAAAATTCTAATGAAAATTGTCCTGATAGAGATTCAAGGTCTTATTGTAGTATTTTTTATGAGCTCATTGATAAAGGCATATTTAAAACTAATTTCATATTTACCTTTAGCCTTGACCTACATTATCTAAAAATCATTGACTATGACTAAAATGATTGCATATTATTGGATGAATTCTAAAATGATGATGCTATTTCAAAAAAATTTGGGATTAGATATTGTTTTCCACTTGGGGACCATAAATGGATCTTTGAGATAAATTTTTGCCCTAATAATTAATTTGAGAGTATTTATATTTACTTAGTCACAAAAATCAATAAAATCAAAAACTAATGTCTTCTAGCAAAAACATATTTGAGGTCGTATTGGACAATAGAAAAAGTAAAATTAAATATGAGTTCATTAGTGAAAAAATCTATAAAGTGCTAATTGATGGTGAATTTCACTCTATTCATAAGGAATCATAGATTACTAAAAGTCCCCACATCATATTTGGCACAATTGTGAGTTTTGAAGAGTAGTAATAATGTAAACAATTAGTCCATGATTTCCCATAGAAATTCAATGAGTGCTTGTTGTTTGAGATGAATGATTATGATTCATATTAAATGGGAAATATTTATGAACCAATTGGGCCCTAATAAGATGAATATTATTGGTTACATTCAATACTTATCTAGTTATATGATGGTTCCATGTTGCTTTCAAAAGACACCATTGATGTCAATTTTGGTACTGAGGATGATCCACACATCATTAATCTTAATGCTTCTCTCACTAAAGAGTAAAGTGATATCATCATTTTTATCTTAAAATAATTCATTTATATATTAACAAGGTATTATAGTCATTGGTTATCCATCATCTTGTGGTTGTATTAACAATTTGGTTGTCCATCATCTGTGTGAGTAAAATATTATTAGTTACATTCAATAATTTCATTGGTTGTCCATCATCTTGTGGTGCATGCTGATTTTAAACCTATCAAGCAAATTTTGTAGAAGATGCACCCATGCATTCCCATTTTGGTTAAAAATCAACTTGAATTTTTTTAAATACAAGTTAATAATTACTATAAATTACTCAAAATGGATTTCTAACATTCTTTTCATCATCAAGAAACCTTAAGGTATTCACCTTTATATAAATTTTAGATATATAAATAAAGCTTGTCTAAAATATGACTTTATATTTCCCAACATTGATATTTTTGATAACTCATCAATAGGTTATGAGATGTTATCACTCATGGATGGATTTTATGAAAAAATAAAATTAACTTAGTGCCCAAGGATCAACATAAGATAACATTTTCCACTCATTAGGGAAAATTTTATTATCAAGTCATGCATTTTGGCTTGAATAATGTTGGGGCTACATATTATAGGGAGATGACTATTATTTTCTATGACATGATGTATGGAATTATGGAATATTATGTAGATGATATTTTTATTAAATATAAGACTCATGTACTTCACCCCATAATTTTTTGATGAATATTTAGTTGGCTAAGAGAGTATAAAGTATGCCTCAATATAGAAAAGTGTGTCTTTAGCATCACATCTAGAAAGTTATTAGCTTTCATTATTTCCCATTGAGGTATTGAAGAGGACCTAGATAAATTCAATGAAATAGTGGAAATGCCTCCCCCATCTAATTTAAAGTAACTTCATAATTTATAATGGAAAATTTAGGCTATTCGCTAATTCATTTCACATCTTATAAATCATTGTCATCCCTTTATGCACCTTCTAAGGAAGGGAACAAATTTTTAATGGAATAAGGAATTTTAGGAGGCATTTGATCAATTAAATTAGTATTTGGATAATCCCTCGTGATGTACCCTCCAATGTTATGGGAGCCCCTATTACTTTACATATAAGTGAATCAACATGTATTGGGGGAATGTTTATCCCAACATGATGATCATGACAAAGAATGAATGGTATAAAGTTTGAGTAGGAAATTGGTGGCCTATGAACATAACTATTATTCCATTTAAAATACATATTTGTTAATTTTTCTTATATCCCATAAGTTCTAACACTACATGAACAATAATAATACCATCATAATTTAAAAATTTGATTAACTAAATTATCTTCTCATCAAAGAAGCATTGGAATGTTATATGGCCAATGTATTATGATCCTAATTGTGTTTGACATATAATATACCATTTATAAGGATATAAAGGTACAATTACTTGTCAATAAATTAGTTGATGCTCCATGAGAAGATATGTATTCATTAACATTTTAATTTCTAAATGAGTCCATTTTCATCCTTGATGAATCATGATAATGGATGATCTACTTTTATTGTCCCTTCATGTCTCATGGATCAAGTTCATGTATCCTATTTATCACATCATATGAATATCATATCCATAATTCATTTAAAATTGGGTTCCCATGCATAGATAATATTTCAAAATATGAGGCACTTGTTGTAATACTATATCTATCTATTTAATGAAACATTCAATAGTTGTAAGTATATGGTGATTCCCAACTTATCATCAATCATGGCAATGATAAATACCAAATCATAAATCATGTCAATGATAAATACTAAACAAAATATGATAAGTTTGAGCCTTAAAAGTGCATGTTAGAAAACTTCAATTAAGTCTATGAACACATACATTTTGAGCAAGTTCAATTAGCCAAAAATAAATGAGTTGATGTCGTGGCGACTATTGGTTCACTTTTAGAAATGTCTTCCAACATCAAAAAATATCAATTCCTCATTGAAAAACTCATCATTCTAGCATAAAATCACAAAAATTAAAAAATGGAATGTCAAATCATTGGTCTTAGTTCCCTTTGGTACCATGCAATCTTCACTTACCTCCAATATCATACCCTTCTTACTGACTTACCCCATCCTCAAAAAAATCCTTTATCCATAATGTCTCACATTACACCTTACTAGGTAACACATTTTATCATACAAATTATGATGGGATTCTCATTCATTTTTTAAATTTTAGAGAAGTGAAATAATAAATCAAAGACATGAATAATGGTATTTAAAAAGCCTACACTAGCATAATGGTCCTCACTAAAAAACACATTTATACTAGATATTACTAGCCAAAAATGGAATCTGATGAATATGAATACATAAAAACATGTGTTACTGACATAAACATGGTGATTTGATCCATTCTACATCATAATCACTTCAAATTATCACATATCTTTGGTTTTTTTATAAATGGGGCCTTGATCTCATAGGGAAGATAAACCCCACATCCTCTAATGGCCAAAAACACATCCTTAAAACTACTAAGTGGATCAAGGCCATTCTTCTCACTCATGTAACTAGAATTTATGATAAAGGAATTTGACAATAGATAGGAGGTTAGTCTCGTGTTATTCCATAAAATAATGAAATCAACACACTAACATGCTAACATATCTAATCCTAGATCATAGGGGGAGCATAATGGACAAAACACAAATGAAAACCCAACTAAAATGCAAAAAACAACAATTTTTACCTTACTTGAGAGCTCCAAAGTATTTTTTCATGGCTTGCTCAGTTTGTTCTCATAAAGTCTTTGGAAATGGAGTTTGTAATCTTTGCTCATTCTCTCACTAGTAGAATTGTGGCTTATGTTTATGGTTTGCCTCAATATTTTATCATTATGACACTATTGATTTCAATCTTGCTACAAAACCTACATTATAACTTTACTCTATCCAAGCTCTCTTGTGAGGAGATCTAGGCTTGTATTTATAGGCTTATAAACTAACCCCAACCCAAGGTGAGTTAAGGTGTAATTTAAACATGGAATGGGTACAAACATATCCAAATCCAGTTAATTAACCTCAGTATATGTAAAAGGTATTAAGAATTAATGATTTGAAATGAATAGGCATGGGTGAGATATTTTGAGATATTTTTAAAGGCTTGACAATTCACAAAAGGTAATCATGAAAAGCTAAGATATTTCATATTTTTGAATTTCCTTTTTTAGTAATTCATTAATTGCAAATGGATAATTCAACTATCATATTAATTTGTTTTATAATTTTAATTAATTTTTATTAGGATTTTTAGTATGTTTAATATTTGATTTTATGTGTGCACTTGCCCCATTTAATAGGTTTATAGGCCAAATTGCATGGTATGATGCCATAGGATGATTAGAGATGAATCCATTAAAAGTATTTATTTCTTATGGTAGGATAAACCAATTAGGGATGTCTCAATGATATTATGAGTTTTGAGGAATTATACATAATTAAATTTAGTACTTTCAATGATTCTTAAGATTAATTTACAAAGCTTGGTATGAATTGATCTAAAGTCTGATCGAATTCCATTGGTGGCTAGTTTTACTTGTCAATATTTTGCCCTTATTTTGGAAGGAATTTCAAGAAATAATCATATTAATGTCTTATCAAATAATTAAAATGTCATGTATTCTTACAACTTCAATGATAATGGATGAACTGTAGGTGCCCCCTCAAGGGAGCAATTGGAAAAGGGGTTGGCAATAGATCCCTAAAAAAGAGGAAGTAATTAGACTAAAATGATGAAATGGGGTGGAAAAGAATAATTTTCCCAAAGGTGGTTATAATAAATGGCATATGGAGCTATGCTAGTTGGGTATACAAATAATATGATTTTCCCATAGGTAGTTATAATGATCAGCATAGGTGGGATAAAAAAGGTAATGATTTGCCCAAAGGTGATTATAATAATTGAAAAATTCTTAGGGTAACAAGAGGATTATTTTACCAAAGGTATTTATAATCATCAAAAGGGGAAAAAATGATTTTCCCATAGGTGGTTATAATCATTGGAAAGATAAAAATAGCTCCCAGTTGGTAGATAGAGATAATGGTTTTCCCAAAGGTGGTTATAAGAATTATCAAAATGAAAACATGTCCTAGTTAGGTAGAAGAAATAGAATTATTTTCCCAAAGGTGGTTATAATCATTAACCCTTAAATGGATGGAAACACAATGATTTTCCCAAAGGTAGTTAGAATCATTGTTAATGAAAGTGGGATGGTATACAATGATTTTCCCATAGGTGGTTATAATCATTGGACCCTGATTATGGAAAACATGATATGGAAGATGATCACAAATTGGTACAAAAGATAAATATGAATTTGGGAAACTTTATAGTATGGAAATGCTCATCCAAATTGGCAAGAGAGAAAATTATTTCATTATTTAATTAATCTATATGGGATATGATTTAGATTATATTGGGAATGTTGTTATTGCCAAGGAGATATATCATGTATTCATTATTGTGTAGACACTCAGAGATAATTTTTTTTGTATCATATGATGGTAGGCATCATGATATAACACCATGAGGACTTGCTCAAAATATGCGTAAGGACTGACACATGATCTAATATGTAATTGAAAACAATGCACCAATGATAAAAACCATGATTACAATGTTGATGCATGAATATGGATGGATTCAATAATATTTTTCAAGGAATCAACCAATGAATACATATAGACTGAATCAAGGCACAAAAAGAAAGCAAACAAATAGGCAAACAAACAAACACCCAAAAAGGAAAGAAACAAAACAAAATAAAGAGAAAAAATAAACAATGGGTATTCACAATGTTAATATAGATAAATAAGAAACAAGATGATGAACATTGCCCCTATATGAGAAGAGACAGTGAAATAAAAAAATAAAATGGGGTAAATAGAATAAAATGAAGGGGTGGTTAAGTTGTCTCTAGATGCATTAGTCAAGTGGACATTTCCTACATAATTCCATGGATGTAAGATCTAATAAAAAATTTAGGCCAAATGTATTTGTCCCAAGAAATAGGATAGAATAAAATGATGATAAAATAAAACAAGATGAATGGTATAGAAGAATGTGGGAATGGACTTGAAAAATTGTAGGATGGGGAACCTAAATGACAAGTGGTTTCTTATGAATTAGTGACGGTTCCCAAAATCCTTAAGGAAAATAAGTGGTTAATGTTTTTGGATTTTCTAAATCATTTTTATAAATGTTTTTATAATTTTTTATGTATGTCAACTCGATCAAGAATGACGAGACATTAAATGGTTCAAGCTTAAAAAATGGTAATAACATTTAAACTAAAGATTTATAACAAAATAGTGATAGTATGGCTAGATGGTGACTGAGCTAACCTCAACATAAATCGAGCATTGCCTACATAGTCCTAGGATAGGACCTCAAGTCACTATAGTTTTGCCTTACAATAAAATAATCTAACTAGTTTAGTAGCCTATTTAAACAAAATAAGAAAAGTTGTCAAATGGCATAATATGACATAGGCATGGCAAGGTAGTACTTTAAGGAATGATAAATAAGTGTTGCCCCTAATTTTCCCATAGGTAGTTATATTTAAGAATTAATGTCATAAGTCAATGATACTAATTTTCCCATAGGTGGTTATAATTAGTAGCATGATGGTGGGACACTGATGTGCCCAAAGGTAGTTATATCAGGCACACTTGGTATATAATAGAATAATAAATGAAGGATTAAACTATCAAACCACTATCATATTGTGCCAAAATATGGTCTTTAACTAGACTAATAAAATAAATACTAAAACTTGATCTAAATCTTCATGCTAAAAGTGGCCTTGTAACCAATGGAATGGAACCAAGGTCAAATGGGATGGGTAGGGTAGGTGAAAATAACTTGGTTGATAGAAAAGGTATGGTATAAGGACAAAGTGATAGAAGGTTAGAATGGTATATAGAATAATTTTAGTATTATTGTATAACTAAAATAGTCCTTATAGATAATACATTTGATCACTCAAGTGAATTAACACTTGAGGTGTATAATGTTTATCATATATGCAATAAAAAATGTATCATGCATATAAATCAATCTTAGATCAAAGAAGATAGAGCATACCTACACTTTTGATTGAGAATACATTTATTAAGTAATAGCATGAACAATATGGGGACATGTTAGACCTGATTAGGGTATCACTTTTCATAACACACCATGATAGGAAGGGTTATAAATCCTACAATCTAACATAATCACACAATGACCCTAAAAGAGTCATTGGTTTAATGTTCACTCTATTCTAATAAAAAGAAAGTATATTTAATCTAGTGCACACCAAAGTTTATGGCACAACATGAGGGGTTTGTAAAGTAAAAAAAACATGTATAAGAGAATCTCAATTAAGCTAAGTATGAGTAAGACCCTAATATATGGGATATGAAGAGTAATATTATTTTATCTAATACTTATGCTACTTTTATTTACTAAAGAGAGGAGAACAAAATTAGAATATACATACCTAAATGTGAACTCATCAAGACTCAATCTCTCCCTTGGCCAAAGGGGTTTTGTAAGAGGTTTTTGTGGTTTTTAAGGATACATAAGAAAGTATAAAGCATCCAAGACTTATCCACAAGACTAGACTATCCAAGTAGAAACCCTAAGCTAAGACTCCTCAAGTAGAATGGTGGAAGAACAGATTGTAAAGAAGTACAAGAAAATAATAACTCTTTATTTCATATTGAAATAATGATGAAATTATCTTGTTTTTATAGGTATATTTTACCCTAAATCCTTCCAAATATGTCATCTATACTGGGTCGACCCAATCGACCCTGTATGTTTTTAGGAGACAAATCACTAGGTCCCAAGCTAGGTCGGTAGAAGGGTTAACAAAACTCCATGTGAAAATTATCCCTAAATAGTATAGGTTCAAACGTGTCAACCTTATAAAATAATTAGAGGTTTAAAATTATACAAGATTAACCCAGTCAACCTAGTATAGTCAATTGGTGAAAGGGGATCAAGATGAAGAAAAGAGGGATGGAAAGAGGAAAAAGACTAGAGGAGTGTGAAAGGGAGGAGTAATAGCTTAGAGAATGGTTTTAAGAGCTGGTGCATTGGTAATAATATGTAAATAAGGGACAATAATCCTATGAATCACCAATGGTATTCCCAACCCTTTCCTAAAAGGTACAAAGTGTCAATATTTGATAAAATTTGAAAATATTATGTGTATACACATTGGATCATCAAATTCATCCCCATCTATTATAGTGAGCCTGTATGATCTAGCACCATAGTTTATACCAATGATGAAAGGACCTAACCATTTAGGTTTGAAATTACCCTTATGTTTCTTCTTATCCATGACATTATTTTGGTTTTCTTTAAGAACAATATCACCAAGCTCAAATTATCTATGTTTCACATGTTGATTATAATGGCCATGGAATCAATTATGGTATGCTTAAAGGTTATTAACTATTTTCAAAAATTTCTCATAAAGTAAATATAGCTCTTGAAATTGAGATATTTAATAGTCTCCATCATCAAAGACATAATTCAAATATATGTGAAAATAATGTAACTTGACCTCAATGGGAAGAATAACATCAATACCATAAACAAGTGAATAGGAATTTGCTCCTGTTGGAGTATGGTGATTCGTATAGTATGCCTAGAGGGTGTGTAATATTTGAAGGTGAAAATAATGGATAGAATCATTGAGAATATTTTTAAGGATTCTAATAATAGTTTTTTTAGATGCTTCTAATTGGCCATTACCTTGTGGGTAATATGTTATGGAAAAATGTTTTTTAATATTAGGCATGGCACATAGCGATTGAACATCCTTATTTTTAAATGATATACCATTATTAGATATAATGTTATAGGGGATATCATAGTAGAAAATGAGATGGTTAAATATGATTTTGGAAATTTTCTTTCTAGTCACGTAAGTGAGGGGTATAGATTTAACCTACCTAGTGAAATATTTTATGGTAGTAAGGATATGTTTATGTCCATCAAATGAGGTGGGGTTTATCTTCCCAATGAGATCAAAGCCCCATGTATAAAATGGCCATGATGTTATAAAAAAAAAATTCACTTATATTTTCACCCCTTTAGGAGATGCAAGCTCTCCTCATACAATTGGCATAATGAAAACATCTCACTTGTTGTGGGTAAACAATTTGATGAGATGACTCTCTAGAAGGGATAGTTACCTTGATGCACTCTTTGAAACATTATCTTACTTATAAAATTTTAATGAAAAGGGTTAAGAATACAAACTAAGAAAACCAAAAGGTAATTCACCAATATTTAATCTCCTTCTATTTATTGAACTTATACTACTTAGAATAAAACAAATCTTCTTTCACAAAAAACTCACAACTCAAGATAGATTATTACATAAATGTTTCATATGTTAGTTTCAAGAGGTATTTTGATACTTATTAGTTTATGAATGATTAATTATTATAATACATTCATTAACCACTTCTAAAAAAATTATACACTTAAAAGAGAACACTAACAAAGACCTATAACAATTACTCTTATGCACATGTGGTGAACAATTAAGGATAACATACTATAAAAGGTCATCTTTTACTAGACAAGACCAACAAGATTACAACAAAACTCAATTTCACAACATGTAAGTATGAAAATTCACTTGTTTTATTGATTTAATAGACATTTAAGTACAAAATTGGCTAGGTTTTTACCATCAACCAATGAAAGCTACTCAAAAGAGTCAAAATAGTCACTATTTATAGCATTTAAAAATGGGGAAGATAATGGAAGTCAAAAGGTCACTTGTAAACCTATTAATATAATAAAATAGGTTAAATTTTCATGATAAATATATGTGAAATGAACCATGCAATGTTAGGAAGTCCAATTGTCCATACAAGTCATGAAACTTATGAAAAGTGGAATGAAACTCCTCATTTAAAATCAAAAAATTACCTTCATGATTTGGACCTATTTTAATGTCCCAAAACTAAATATGGATAGGTCTGATGATTGGTATGAGAGAGAAGGATTTCAAACATACCTCTTCATTAATTAGTTGCAATCTTACTCATCTGAAATCTCTTGAAAGGAACCCATCACAGTCTACAGTCTAAAGAAACTCTTATTTCAGTCACTCCTCACACTTGGATTAAAAAATGGATTAATTTATATGTGAAAATACATAATATGGAGTTAATGACACTTTTAAATAATCTCCATGTCTTTTTACTACTTAGGTGCACCTTAAAAGGATATCTACTTGAGGTTTTCACACTTATCACCCTTATGTTCACTATGCCTGTTTGCTTGGCTGAGATGAGAGCTTTGGTTTGGAAACTTAGGAGGTTTTTTTAAGAATTATATGACAATATTTATTTATATTAATTCCATATCATACTCCCAAACTTTATTTCATCTTTAGACCTCTTTTAGAACCTATAAAACACATAAAATGGTAAAAAATATCGTATTTTGCACCCTATCTATATAATTCCATACATCTAAAAAGTATGGGTTTGATATTTAGTGAGTCCTTTAAAATTTAAAATCACTTACATGCTCAAAATATTTCATCTATATATTTATCTAATCTTTTTTTCTCCATCAGGTCTTGACTGAGGGTTTAGTAGGGTTTTAGGCAGTTTTTAGTCTTAAGCTTTGTTCATAAAGCTATGACATTAGAATTCCCAATAAATGAAAAAAACATGATTTTAAGGGAACCTAATAACCCATACAAAATACTTTTGTATACCTTAATAGTTTCAAAGGAGATATGAGGACTTGAAAACACACTATCAAGCTTGTTTCTATCTTTCTTACATATCTAGACTCTTTCTGAGCTAGAAGTCACTTTCTTATAAGTCTCTCTACATAATAAAAGTTTTAAAATGTCTAATTAAATATCATAAACATTATCCCACCATATATAACACTCAAAAAAATCCATAAGACAATTTGGATCCCCATATGGCTCTAGGTCCCTTTACGGCGTAATGGGCTTAGCATACAGCTTGCTAGTTTGGGATACTTATACTGATATTTCATCATTGGACTGATTTAATATTAATTTTAAAATCTCATTAAATCTTAAAAAATCATTACATAACCTCCCAAACACTCCTTTTCACCTTTTCCTTTCATTCACCAAATAGGCCTAAAGGAAGTTGGTCTAGTTGGAATGTGTGTAAGGGAATTTATGTCATTTTGAGAGTTTTGAGCTTGACCTAGTGATAAATATCACCTATTTTCCTTTAATAAAACTCAAAATATGTTTATTTATGTTTCTCAAACCTTCCATCAAGTTCATTTTCCCATTTTGACCTCATTAGCTTGTTTTGCCAAACCTTGATTTTTCATGACTAGCTGACCTCTGAGACAAAATAGTGAGGTATATCCATCTTCCCTAAGAAAAATTTAAGATTTTAGGAGTTTTTTATGGTAATAATTATAATTTTTACAACATTTTTATCTATATTCACTCATGTATTCACCTAACCAACTCAAAATGCCCAAAAATGGCCTCTAAAAAGCTTGTTTTCTTACATTTTCTAAAATCCACCTAAGAGTGACCTCTCTAGGATAAACCAATTCCCATAGGATCCTTAAACATTTATAAACCATAAATTTATTATAATTAATCTTAAAATTGACCACAAAATACTTTTATTCATTGGATTCCTCATATTTGCCTATTGAGTAACATGGGTTTCCTAGCTCACGATATGGACTACTACCTTTGACCAAGTAGGGAGATTAGATGATCAACTTGGAAGATTAATATGTGTTTAGAACCATATTTTTACCTATAATTAACCATTATAAGTTGTTTTTAACCCTATATCTCTTGATAATCAAGTTCATCTCTTACCTCCATCTCATGTTCAAGACTACACAATGACTGTTGTAGGTGTATATAGGGTTGTAAGAGGTCTAAGTAGGTTTGTTTTACATTATTTTTAGCTCATTAATTCATCATGATATTAATGGAGGTTATCATGGATTTATTAAACATGTTAACGTCACTTTAACTTCTTTTCAATCACCTTGAAATCAAAACTGAGTCCTCCCTACCTTTTGACTGTGAACTCTAACTTTAGACTGTTGTAGGTGAACATAAGCCTTAAATGAGATTGGTAATGGTGTTTAAAGACTTTTCACAAGGAAATATATACATATATAATACATTAAATACCTGAATTCACCTTACATTCACTAAAACCTCACCCATGCATCAAGTTTGGGTCACTGTCTTTCCTCTTAGCTGTAGGTGGCTAGTTCTTTATGTGTGGACACCTGTAGGTGACCATAAGGTTTGAAAAACTATGTATAAAAATCATATTGATAACCTTATTTCCATTTTTTTCACCATTAAATCCATGAGACTATTATATCCATATATTAACACCTTAATTTTTTGAGGGATGTCAAATGTCACTCAAAATTCTAAGCATGTAGATGTTATTATAGGATTTGAGTGTTTTTTAGGCCACTTTGAGGCGTTCAACTTCTAACTTGGACTGAATTTATAACCTAAATTCTTGTAAAAAATCCTATAAATTCTATAAGACATAAAAATAACCTATTTGGATGCTTATAACTATTTGAAAACATGTTGTGAGGAATCCAAAAAACCCCTTTGAGCTTTATTTTTACATTTTAGGGAAAGCTTCCCTAAAGCTACAACCATCACCTTCCAACATGATTTACCCAATTTATTATCCTTTTGACACTTTATATGGGTCAATAATGGTATTTTCATCAGACCAATACCTTAAGGAGGTGTCAAGCTATTTTAACCTCTTCATACAAGCATCTTAGTCCCTTACTCAGCCACTTGTAGATGGATTTTTTGATGCATAGGTAGTGAGTTGAATATGAGTAGTATGTAATATATCCATGTTTATGAACTCTATATGTTCTCATAAAAAATTAAAATTCAAATTTTAACAATACTAATAGGTTGAAACACACATTAAATTTCCCACTTCTTAGTATGATGTCAGCACAAGGCTCATGTATGTGTACATTGGTTGTATGTAGGTAGTGAGTGTGAAATAGAGAAAAAAGGTGGATAAAAGTCCTCATGGGAAGATAAAACTCATTTTCAAATATCCAATACATTATTTCCATTAAATATACTTTAAAACAAGTTATAAAACATTCATTCCAATGTGAAATATCTTGCGAATATTTAGAATAAAATAGGTAGGGTATTTAATGACTGGTTTAGCATGGTGAATGAGATTGTGACCACACTTGCACCTTTGAAAAAATCAAAATTAACTCTCTTAAATTCATAATATCTTTAAAAAATTGATACAACTTCATTACCTCTTCATGAATATACCAAACTAGCTCCATACATGTGACTGCATGTGGGGAGGAGTGAAGAGTTGACAATGGAGAATGACAAGATGAGAATTATCCCAAATCATGATATGGTGGAACCAAACATGGGAAAAGGTGATATTATGGCCCTAAGACCTATGTAAAACCATCTTTAGCTCACATGAAACCTTTGTATAAGACTAACAATCTAGAACAAGGTAAAATTGACTAAAACTTCACAATGGTGACACCTTCTTACAACATGAGACAACTTGCCCCTAAAAACACCATGAATAATGAAACTAAGTATGGATATAATATAATGAGGTATTATAAATACTCTATATTCAACATCACTAACTAGTTCATACGGAATTGACCAAAATGGTGAAAAACCTATAGGGTGGAGGAAACAATAGGAAAAAAAACATAGTTAACTTGTAAAGGATGATTCATAAAGAAAAATTGATAAATCATTGCACTCTTTATACATAAATTAATATATATTAATTTAATATCAACTACAAAAATCATTTTCCTTGAAACCTCTTGAGATATATATACTAAGCACAAACTTGCTAGTCACTTATGTATGCCTAAAAAGGCAAAGAAGAAGCAAAATAGTTTTGGATTTAAAATAAAACTTATAGAGAATTTAAATAATTTATATTAGTTTTAGGAGTATTAAATTTTTTTCCATCACCTTATCCCATATTTCACCTTCCTCCATGAGCCATACGAGTGCCAAATGCTCCCTTTTACAGTTAGTTTCTTCAGTTTTAGTTAAACAACCTGAAATATTATGATGTAACTAACATCCATGATATGTAATATTACCTCTTTTACATTTAAATGTAAAAAAGTACATGTGGGTACCTTATAAATTGTGCCACTTTAATTTATGGCCCTTAAAAGCCCACTAAATGACTCAAAATGATAAATAAACCTATTATACCATGACTAAGGCTAAAAATGCATTATATAACATCAAATTAACTATAATATATCCTATTAAAAATATTTATACCATTAAACATATAAAAAACCAAGTTTTTTACCTATAGGGGGTCTAAATTTGACCTAAAAGTCAAATTTGGTCAACAAAATGGTGAATCATAGGGGTAGTATGTATGTTATACTAAATACTAGTAGCCTTATCAATCCATGGGCTAGGGAGTAAGTGAAATATTGAAGATAAATAGAAAGTAATTTCCTAAAACACACCAAACAACCATAACACACCAAGCAAACATGAAACAAAATAAGACACCAATAAGACTCACACATGTGCATAAGCTCTTAAGGAAAATAAGGAAAACAACAACTATGTATAAGGAAAAGGAGAAACTTAGTGGAAATTTTGAGATATATCCCATTGGCTAGGATATGAAGCTCCTCTCCATCAAAATTTGAGAGTTTGGAATCATTGTGTTGCTTGTATTGAGTGATGACATAAGGGACACTACACAAAGCATCAAACTTTGTGTGTTTTTTAGGCTTAACCCTATTTTCATCCCACTTTAGAATAATTTACCCCTCTTGGAAACTTATTAAAATGGATTTCTTATCAAATTATTTATTTTTTGATCTTGATGAGCTCTCATAGTTTGCATAGCTTGATCTCTTATCTCTTCAAACTCCATCAACTCGTGCAACCTGACTTCCATGCTTTCATTTTCCATCAAATCTAGCTAGTAAGTGAGATCGAAGACTAGTAACTCAAATGAAATAGGCAATATATATTATATCCCATAAAAAAGTGTATATTTTGGGTTTTTTATTACTCTCTTGGGGTTGATTCTATCATCCCGAAGAGTTGTCTTCAACTTAGAATGCTAAGTTATTTGATTCTCCTCCACTTTCCTCTTTATGATCATAATTAGATTCTTTTTAGTGGAATCAAATAGTCCATTCCCTTATGGATAATAGTTGGAGGAAGTACTAAAATAAATGCCATGCTTCAAATCCCACTCACTTGTCTTCATTCTAAAGAAATCTAATGCATTTTCTAAAATTATTGTTGAAGGATCACCAAACCTTGTCATTATGCCTTCATATAAGTATAGAACCAAAATTTAATTTTCCTTATTAAGAGCTACAATATCCACCTATCTTATAAAGTAATCTATAATATTCAACATCCACTTATGGCTAGTATTTTAAGGTGGGTTGATTAGGCCTATGAAATCTAGACCCCATTGCATAAAAGGTTGATCTACTTATATTGGTTGAAGAGGCAAGGCTGAAAGATTTTATTTACCATATTTTTGACATTTATTTACTCAATCATGGGTGTGTTTGAACAAACTAGGCAAAAAATATCTATCTCTCATAATCTTATCAGCTATGGTTCTTTAAGCAAAGTGACCACCAGTTGGTCCATCGTGAAACTCAAGAAATATTTTCTCAACCTAATCTAACTCAACATATCTCAATAACACACCTAAAAATACCTTCCTAAACAACACTCCATCAACAAGTACATAAGGAATAGATTATAATATGGAGTACCTTCTTTTAGCTCTATCTAGACCTTATGGACACTCATTGGTTTGAAGGAAATGGATCATTTCTTGTGTCTAAATCCTCATTTTTGAAGATTTAGTTGTCATAGGATCATCATGAAGTTTTTAAAAAACCTCCTTTTTTCCTTCAAATCTGAATCAAGGTGCTCACATAATCCCTTCCCTTTCACTATCTTGGTTTTCTTAATTTCTACATCATACTGCATCACTTTTGTTATCCAACCAGCCCTTTTTTCATTCAAATATATACTCAAAATGAAGTCTTTGACACTAGGATGAGGTACCAATATATGAATCTTGTTGTTAGACAACATATTCCCAAAATTATTTAGACTTATAACAAATGAAATTACTTGCTTCTCCACATAGGTGTATCTTACCTCATAACCCTCTAATCCTTGACTAAAGAAGTCAATAGGATGCTCCAATTTTTTTTCATTTGATTGAGTGAGTGTGGTATAAATTACCTCATCATTTTCGAATGTGTACAGGTTAAAGTCCTTTGATAAATTAGGACTTGCAAGAGTTGGAACTTGAGCAATATCTTGTTTAATCTCTTCAAAACTCTCCTTCCTTCTTGTCCAAGTAAACACTTCATCTTTCCTTTGCATAGAGGTTATAAGATTGACTAAATTATCAAATTAAATAATGAAACTCCTTATGAAATTTATTTTTCCAAAGAAAATTTTCAAACCTTTCCTATGTTTGGGTAAAGTTAATGCCAAGATTAAACTCACCTTTTAAGGATCTATAGATAAGCATTTCTTTGAGATAATGTGTCCTAAAAGTTTGCCTTCATGGATAGAAAACACACACTTCTTTGGGTTAAGAGAGATTAAAAACTCTCTACCTCTCTCAAAAATCTACCTAAGGTGATTCAAATGATCCTTTGCATCTCTAGAGAAAATCAAGATATCATCAAGATACACTAACACCATATCATTTATTAGACCTTGAAAATCCATATCCATTGCATGTTTAAATGTTACACCATCATTAGATAAACCATAAGTAATTTTATTATAATAATATGTACCTAATTATTAGTAAATGATATCTTATATTGGTCTCTTTACTTTACCAAAATTTGATTGTACCTTGAGTATCCATCAAGGAGTGAGAACATTTAATTACCTACCACAAGTTGTAAAATATACTCCATGGAAGGAAGAGAATAATGGTCCTTAAAAAATAATCTATTCAAGTCTCTAAAGTCAACACATAACCTAATTTCCACATTATTCTTCCTTATAAAGACTAAGTTTGCAAACCAAGATGAATTCTCAATAGGAAAAATGATCTTAGACACAATCAATTTTGTAATCTCCTTTCTCATAAGATTCTCAATCTTAGTATTGATTGGACTTTGTCTTTGCTTGATAGGCTTATCATTATCATCTAGCTCTATGGTATGTTGAGCTAATCTTGAATCAAATCCCTTTAAATCACTATATTCCCATGAAAAGGCATCAGAAAATTCCTTGCATAACTCAATAAAAGCATGTTTCTCTTCACTAGTACATACCTTCCCAAGAGAAAAAACTTATATTTGAATATTTGTACTCCTCATAGTTTTATTGCTTAGTATACATAATTACCTTATCTTTATTCAACTTATCATAATCATTGAAGATATTCTCAAGTGTGACTAAGCCTTAAGCGAGCTTATTTGTCTTCAATTGTACAATCTACCCTATATATTGATGTTGTAGTTTGGATTGATTCCTTGAGGAAAAATTATCCACCTATTATATAAAAAGATATATTTGTTTATCACTATCAAATACTTTTTAATTAGTGAAATTATTAGGTATAGATGGCCTTACAATCACCTTGAGATGTGGTTGGTTCTTATCTTTTCTTATCCCCTTTAGAACATCAAAATGAGCTCCAATTACTACCAACCTATTAACATGTTTGTTGCCTTCCCTTGGGATAGATTAGATGTTGAAGGCTTAGAAACATTCCACAAGATCCCACACCCTATGTTTATATGACTTAATTAAGGATTTCTTAGTCATATTTTGGCCTCTTATTTGGTACATCACTAACTCACTATCACCATATACTTGCAACTCTTTCACACTTCTTTTCCTAGCCCACTCAATTCCATGAATGAGGGCCTCATATTTTTCCACATTACAAGTACAAGTGAAGTAAAATATAAAAGTAGAGTAGTACCTTTCTTTGGATGGAGAAACTACCATTGCTCCACCACCTACTCCAACCTTGCTTCTGGATCCATCAAATAATATCTACCATAAACCATCCATGTTTTCACTTGGATTCATCAATTTTATCATGATAGAGTCCTCATGAATTAAATACACTCCAAAAATATCTTTCTCTATGATTTTTTAAGGATCATTCTCATTGTGCTTAGCTCCCCATTCATATAGATACAAATCAGAAACTCCTTCAAGAGAAGAAGTTGGAGATTGGTCTATATGAGGCTCTTCCTCATCAAGAATTGCATAATTAACATTTGAAACTTTAGGCATGTAGGGATCTAAATGATTTTTATTAATAGGATTTGATTCAATATCCACCTTAGTATCATACTTTGTCTTAAAAACCATATATGACCAATTGGCTACCAAGTATCCTCCTATCTTGGCTGTAAACTCTCTTGATAAATAAAGAGAAAAGTATGAGGGTAAATCTACCATAACCACATCATGAAGGATGGAAAAATTAGGAAAAACATGTAAAATCAAATTAAAATCCTTGACTACTCCCAAGGTCTTTGTTGGTGATCCATCCAATTGTATAACTCCTTTAGCCATTGGTTCATACTTGAGGCCTAGTTTATTCACCATTGACTTGGGCATAGCTAAAGTACTAGCCCCATTACCTATGATACAATTATGAACTAAATAATAACCAATAATCAAGGATAGACAAAAATGATGAGTCTTATCATTTTTCTTCACTTGTCCATTAATGGGCTGAGTTCCATTCACCAAGCTAACATTTTCATTCCTAGCTGATCCAACTTTCTTACGTAGTCCTTGTAATTCCTTTTAAATAACACCCTTTTATCCTAGTATTGTCAATGATCCCATAAGGAAATATTAATATTTAATTTCTTAATCAAATACACAATATTGATTGAAGGATTGCTCATCTTGTAAGGCTCTTTAGAAACACTAATACCTTATAGTGTAACATGTGAAGGTGGATATGTAGGAGTTGGATTTCTATTCTAATACTTCTAATTATATTTCACCATAGGGGTTAATTTAGACCCAACCACCATTGGATATGATTTAGGAGTCAAAATAATTCCTTGATTATCCCTTTGTGTCTCTTTAATATCTCTCTTCTTAGACCTAGTGTTAGAGGACACACTAGCATTCACATTACTTATATTTACCAAATGATTGATGGCACAAAAATGTCCATCCAAATTATTTATAAGCATGGAATCAGATTTTTTTTGTCCATTTTCCATTCCATTTTTCATTGGAATCTCAAAAGTGTAAACTTGAGATGCTTGATTACCTAGTATTTCATTGGCATATGCAACTTGGTCTTGATTTTGGTCATATGAAGGTTAATATGGTTTTTCTTGAACAAATTTGTTTTTATTGGGAAAAATATCTTTGTAATATGATGGGGAATTAGTATTTTAACTTTGATAAGGTCTATCTTGAGTGATTTGACCTTGTCCTTGAGCATTACCTCAAAAATGAGGCCTACTTGCTTATCCAAATTGATTATAGGATTGGTAAAGCCTATAGTTTTGATCTTGTTTAATTTTAAGAGCAAATAATTATTTAGTAAAAATTTAAATAAAAATCTTGACTTCATGAATCTCATTGGTGGGGGTAAGGGTAGACTTTTCTTGAATATTAGGCAAATGAGCCAAGGTAGGTAATGCAACTTGACTAGGAGGCTACAAATTAGGGAACAATGGCATTGGTGGTCTAGGAGAAATATTCACTACTTGAATAAAATAATTATTAGAATTAATGTTTATCTCATAGGTATCAGGTAGTGTAATCCCACCCATCGATTGGATCTTCATGGCTACATCACTATTCAAAGGTTTTAGGTAGTACAAGAAGGTATAATTTATAGTAGATCTCATAAGGGTTGGGATCCTATCCCATATTTTTGAAAGATAGTGTTAAAGTCCTATATAAACTCTTATGGATCCCTCTTTATAGTCTTAAATTACTTATCTAGTGATAGATAATCACTCTTCTCTTTAAAAATTCTAAACAATAGATCTCCTAGTTCATCTCATGAAGCAATCAAATTATGAGGTATAATCCCATACCAATCTAAAGATTTCCCTTTGAAAGACAATGTTATTATCATAATAACCACATTATCTTGGGTGATATTATGAATGTTTCAAAAGTTTGACATGTTTTTGATATGTTCAATGGGAGTAGTAGGACCTTCTTCACTAAAATATGGAACACTCTTAAGGGTTACTCCAAGAATTTGGTCAGATTGGGCAAGATTCAAAGGAGATGATCTGATGAAGGCTATAAAAGATTGGTTCCTAGCCATATTATAATGTATAATATGGTTACTAGGGGTTTAACTAAGCAAGAACTTGGACTACTTAAACACCAACTCCCTTGAATAAGGATGAGTATTCAAAAATCTGAATCTTTTGAAAGAATACAAAGGTAATTACACAAACTCAAAGGGTATATGTTTAGAATTAGACCTAGTGGTCAAATTTGGCATGGAAATTAAGGAATAATTAGAAACCAAAGAGTTTAAAACTTAGCATAATCACCAAGTACTAAATGTAGATGTTCTTATAGCTACAACTATGTGAAAATCAAC
Source organism: Torreya grandis (assembly GCA_037957365.1). Taxonomy (NCBI): domain Eukaryota; kingdom Viridiplantae; phylum Streptophyta; class Pinopsida; order Cupressales; family Taxaceae; genus Torreya; species Torreya grandis. Next base: position 1,209,078 of record JARHVA010005298.1, read on the forward strand.
ACCAATCTTGGAAAATCTTCTAGGACCTAAATTCCCATCAGGCACGCCAAAAACTCTTTTCACTTGGATTTGAACCCCTTGAGGAGATGCCTATCTCTCCTCATCCAAGTGACACAATGGAAACATCTCCCTTTTTGTGGGTAAACAATTTTATGAGATGAATCTGTAGAAGGGCTAGTTTCCTTTATGCACTCTTTGAAACACTCTCTTACTTATCAACTTTACATGAAAAGGGTTAAGAAGATAAATTAAGAAAAATAAAAGGTGATGCACCAATATTTAATCTCTTCCTATTAACTAAATTTATACTACTTAGACCAAAACAAAGCTTTTTTCACATAAAACTCATACTTTAAGATAATTTGTTACATCAATGTTTCATATGCTATGTTCAAGAGGTATTTTAATACTTAGGAGGGTATGAATGACTCCTTAGGATAATATAGTCATGAACCACTTCTAAAACATTTATACACTTAAAAGATAACACTAATAAATACTTGTAATAATTACACTTATGCACACTTGGTGAACAATCAAGGATAACATACTAGCAAAGATCACCTTCTACTAGACAAGACCAACAAGATTAAAAAAACTTAATTGTACAACATGTAAGTAGGAAAATTAAATTTTTTTTATTACTTCAAGAGACATTAAAGTATAAAATTGGCTAGGTTTTCACCATTAACCAATGGATGCTACCTAAAAGAGCTAAAATAGTCACTATTTATAGAATTTAGGAGAGGGGTGAGATAAGGAAATTACAAAGGTCACTTTGACACATATAAATATGAGAAAATAATTTAAATTTACATTATAAGTAGATTTTAAATGAACTATTCAATATTAGGAAGTCCAAGTGTCCATACAAGTCATGAAACTTATGAAAAGTGGCATGAAACTCCTCATTCTGGCTCAAAAAACTACCTTCATGATTTGGACATATTTGAACATCCCAAAAATTAATATGGATATATCTGATGATTGGGATGAGAGGGAAGGCTTTCATACATTCATCTTCATGCATTGGTTATAGTCTTACTCATCTAGAATCTCTTGGAAGGAAGCCATCACTACTTATAGTTTAAATAAACTCCTCTTTCATTCACCCCTCACACTTGGATTTATTTTTTCATGAAAATACATATGATGGAGTTAATGAAACTTTTAAATACTCTCCATGGACTTACACTACTTAGGTGCACCTTAAAATGACATCTAATTAAGGTTTTCACACTTCACACCATTGTGTTCACTATTCCATTTTTGACTAGATGAGATGAGATCTTTCATTTGGACACTTAGGAGTTTTTTATAAGTATAAAATGAAAATATGGAGTTATATTAAGTATATATCTTCCTCCAAAACTTTATTTCATCTTTAGACCTCTTATAGAACCTGTAAAACACATAAAATGGTCAAAAATACCCTATTTTGCACCCTGTCCATACAATTACTTATAGACAAAAAGTATGGGAGGGAGCCTAAGTTATTCCTTTATAATTTAAAATCACTTCCATGGTTAAAATATGTCATCTATATATCTCTCCAAGATTGTTTTCTCCATCAGGTCTAGACTAAGGGTTTAATAGGGTTTTAGGCAGTTTTTAGTCTTAATCTTTGTTCATAAATATATGACATTAGAATTGAAAAAAAAATAAAAAAAACATGATTTTAAGGGACCCTAATAACCCATCCAGACTCCTTTGGTTTCAATGCATAGTTTCAGAGGAGATATGAGCACTTAAAAACACCCTATCGAGCTTATTTCCACCTTTCTTGCATGTTTGGACTCTATTTGAGCTAAAAGTATCTTTCATATAAGTTTATATTCATAATAAAAGTTCAAAATGTATAATTTAATCTCATAAACATTCTTCCACCAGATATAACACTTATCAAAATCCATAAGTGAAGTTGGATCCCCAAATGGCTCTAGGTCCCTTTAAGGCCTAATGGGCTTAACATGCACCTTGCTAGTTTGGGATACTTGGACGGATATTTAATTTTTTTTCTGATGTATTATGAATTTTAACATCTCATTAAGGCTTAAAATTTCATTAAATAATCTCCCAATCACTCCTTTTCACCTTTTCCTTTTATTCACCAACTAGGCCTAAAGGAAGTTTGTCTAGTTGGACTGTGTGCAAGTGTATTTTGGTCATTTTGAGATGTCTAAGCCTGAAATAGTGATAAAAATCACATATTTTACTTTAATAAACCTAAAAATATTTTTATTTAGGTATTAAAAATACCCCATTAAGTTCCTTTTCCCATTTTGATGTCATTAGCTTGTTTTACCAAACCTTGATTTTTCATGACTTGCTGACATTTGAGGCAAAATAGTGAGGTATATCCCTCTTCCACAAGGAAAATTAAAGATTTTAAGAGTTTTTTAAGGTCATAATGATACTTTTTACTAATTTTTTTATCTTTATTCACTCATTTAGGAACCTAACCAACTAAAAAAGCCCAAAAATGGCCTCTAAAAAGATTATTTTCTTACATTTTCTCAAATCCACCTAAGAGTGACCTCTCTAGGCTAAAAAAATGATCATAGGATACTTAAACATGATATAAATATTAAATTTATGATAATTAATCTTAAAATTCAACCAAATATATTTTTCTTTGTTGGATTCCTCATACTTTCCTTTTGAGTAACATGGGTTTCTTAGCTCATATATAAATTGCTACCTTTGACCAAGTAAGGAGAGTAGATGATAAACTTGGAAGAGTATTGGGATTTTGAAAACATATTTTTACCTATAATAAACCATTTTTATTCATTTTTAACACTCTTTCTCTTTATAATCAAGTTCATCTCTTACCTCCATCTCATGCTCAAGACTGCACAATGATTATTGTATGTGTATACAGGGATATAAGAGGTCTAAGTAGGTTTGTTTTAAATTATTTGTAGATTATGAAGTCATAATGATAATAATGGAGTTTTTCATGGCTTTATTAAACATTTATACCTCCCTTTAACTTATTTTAAATCACCTTTAGATCAAAACTGAGTCCTCCCTACTTTTGGACTGTGAAATCTACCTTTAGACTATTGCAGGTGAACATTAGCCTTAACTAAGATTGGTTATGGTGTTTAAAGTATTTTCATGATGCATGGGATCCATATATAATAAATTTAATATATTGATTCACCTTATATGACCTAAAACCCCACCTAGGCATCAATTTTGGGTCATTACCTATCCTCCTAGTTGTAGGTGACTATTTCTCTATGTGTGGACACATTTAGGTGGCCAAAGGGTTTGCAAAACTATGTATCAACATTCTATTTATAAAATTCATGACATTTTTTCACAATTAAATATATGATACTACTATATCCATGAATGAATGCCTTAATTTCTTGTGGGATGCCAAATGTCACTCAAACCTCCAAACCTGTAGATGTTATTATAGGATTTCAGTGTTTTTTTAGGCCACTTTGAGGCTTTCAACTTCTAACTTACACTAAATTTCCAACCTCTGTTATTTTCACAAGTCCTCTCCATGTTATAATCCATCAAAATCACCTATTTTTATGGTTTATAACTATTTTAAAATATTTTTTGAGGTAACCAAAAAACCCCTTTGAGCTCTATTTTTACATTTTAGGTACAGATTCCTTAAAGCTACAACCATCATCTTCTAATATGATTTACACACTTTTTTATCCTTTTGAAAATTTATATGGGTTTGTCATTACCTTTTCATCATTCCAATACCTTAATAATGTTTCAAGTTGTTTCAACCTCTCCATAGAATCATCTTAATCCCCTACTTAGCTACCTATAGGCGGATATTTTGATGCACATGTAGTGAGTTGATTATGAGCCGTATGTAAGATATCCATGTTTATGAAATCTCTATGTTCTCATCAAAAATCCCAATTCACCTTTTAATAATCATAATAGGTTGAAACACATATCAACCTTCCCACCTCTTAGTATGATGTCAACATAAGGCTCATGTATGTATGCATTGGTTGTACGTAGGCAATGAGTGTGGAATATAGTAACAAGGGTGGATAAAAGGCCTCATGGGTAGCTAAAAATAATTTTAAACCTATATAATACATTTTTTTCATTAAATATACTATCATACAAGTTTAAAAACATTCACTCCAATGTGAAATGTCTTGAGAACATCTGGAACAAAAAAGGTAGGGTATTTAATGACTAGTTTAGCATGGTGAATGAGTTTGTGACCACACTTTCACATTAAAAAATATCCAAGTTAAATCTCTTAAATTATTTATGGATTTAAAAAACTTATACACCTTCATTACCTCTTCATGAATAGACCAAACCAGCTCCATACATGTGATTGAAAGTGGGGAGGAGTGAAGAATTGATAATGGAGAATGATAAGATGGGAATTTTCCCAAAGCATGATATTGTGGAACCAAATATGGTAAGAGGTGATCATATGGCCTTCATAAATTTATAACACCATATTCATCTCACACGAAACCTCTGTATAAGACCAACATTATGGAACAAGGTAGAATTGACTGAAACTTCACAATGGTGACACCTTCCTTCAACATGAGACAACTTACCCCTCAAAACACCATGAAACATTAAATTACATATGGAGATCATGTGATAAGGTATATAAAAAAATTTAAATTCAACATCACCATTTGGTTTGTATAGAATTAACCAAAATGGATCAAAACCTATAGGGTGCAAAAAATAGTAGGCAGAAAAACATATTCATCTTGTAAAGGATGATTCATAAATCACAATTGATCAATCCTTACACTCTTGATATATAAATTATGGTATCTAAGTTTAATATCACATACCAAAATCATTTTCCTTGAAACCTCTTGAGCTATTTGTACTAAGCATAAACCTACTGGTTACTTTTGTATGTCTAGAAAGGCAAAGAAGAATTAGAATGGTTTTGGATTAAAAATGGCACTTCTAGAACATGTCAAGATTTTATATGAGTTTTAGGAAGATGAAAATATGTTCCATAAACTTATCCCATGTGTCACATTCCCCCATGGGTCATACAAGTTTCAAATGATCCCTTTTTCAGTTGGTTTCTTGAGTTTCATTTAATAACCTACAAGTTTATGATGTAACTAGCATCCCTAATAGGGAATATGACCTATTTGACATTTAAATTCAAAAAAGGACACTTTGGCACCTTTTAAACCATGTCACTTTCATTTATGACCCTTAAAACCCTACTAAATGACTCAAAATGATAAATAAACCTATTAAACCATGACTAAGGCTAAAATGCATTAGATAACATCAAATGAACTATAATATAACCTATGAAAAATATTTAGGCCCTTAAAAATCTAAAAATCTAAGGTTTTTACCTATAGGGGGTCCAAATTTGACCTAAAAGTTAAATTTTATCAACAAGTTTCAAAGTTTTAATCAGGGCATGAATCAGATTGGCATGTTAGTGACATTTATCACACTTATTTACATAGGCAACTACATCTACATCCATTATTGGAAAATAATACCCAATACTTAGGAGATTTTTTGATAAGAAAACCTTCTTATATGGGATTCACATATTCCATGAACTTCCTAAAACATAATGTAGATTCTACCTAAGTTAAATAATGAAATATAATTCCATCAAAAATTTAGTAGTATAGGGTTGGTCCAAGTAAGGTATAACATGTGGCATGATGGATAAAGGATTTGGATTACTTATGGGATAGGTCTAGTGGAATTATTTTGTCATGAAGATAGGTGTAAAGGTTTTAATACCAAATAGATTTAGGACTAATAATATCATAGATCATTACAACAATTAAAGGTTCATGAGCTAGTGCAAGAAAATTTTTAATGAGAAATGCATATTCTTTGGCCATGTTAGTGTGCCAAATAAGAGATCCTATGGTGTTCATGGAATATATTATTTGTGCTTAGTATATATTCAAACTATATGTCAATAATCTACTATTTGAGAGTGTTGATTATGGCCTTATATGGTACTAGTTTGTCATCCTTGGTTTGAAAATGATCTATAACATGAATGATGAGTAATTGAGAATCAACATAAACCTTTAGATGTTGTATGTTCCATTGTATTTTGTATCAAATCCCCACAATAAGTGTTTCATACTTGGCCATGTTATTGGTATAAGGAAAGTTGATTCAGAATGAGATTAGATCTCCTTATGGTGTAATGAATAAAAGGATTGCTATTGATCCATGTGTTATGAATGATCCATCAAAATATAGATTTAAATTATTCTCCTCAAGAGGTGATTCAATGATGTTTATAATGGATTTATTTGGGAATTTAAATGTTAGTGGCTCTTAATCTACAAGGGGTGCTTAAACAAGTTGATCTGTAAGAACTTATCCCTTGATGGATTTCTAGTTGACACATTTTATCTCAAATCCACTTAGAATCATGATCCATTTGGCCATGTGGCCTTGTAAAGCTATTTTAGATAGTAGATACTTGAGTAGATCTACTTTTGAAATAACCATGGTCTTATTGTTCAATATGTAATGCCATAGTTTTTGAGCTACAAAAACCATAGCTAAAAAGGCTTTTTTAATGGGTGTATAATTATACTCATATATGACCAGTGTATGGCTTAGATAGTATATGACATGCTCTTTTCCATTATCATAATGTTGAGCTATAAGTTCCCCTAGGGATTTATCAGTAGCTGATAGGTATAGGAGGAATGACTTTCTTGGCATTAGAGGCAATAAAACAAGTGGATTTGCTAGATAGTCCTTCAAATGATGAAAATATTTTTGGAATTCATCATCCCAATGAAATGTGATCTATTTATTTAGGAGTTATGTAAATGGGTGGCACTTATTGGCCAATTGGGAAATGAAGCATCTAATAGATTTTATTTTTCTCTATAATCTATGGAGCTATTTTAGATTGGTCAGTGGTAGAGTTTAAGTTATGGCTTGCACATTGGTTGGATTGACTTCAAATTCTTGATGAGATACAATGAAGCCAAGAAATTTTCTTGAAGTAACTCTAAAAAAAACTTCTTAGGGTTGATTTTGACATTGTATTCATGCAGTCTCTCAAATATGCTCCTCACTATTATTGGATAATCATCCCTCATCTTTGATTTACCTAGTATGTCATCAATGTAGGCTTCAATAATATAATGCATAATATCATGAAATATTATGGTCATGGCTCTTTAGTAAGTAGCCCCTACATTTTTGATACCAAATGGCCTAAACTAATAATAGAATGATCCCAATAGAATGGTGAAAGTTATTATATGTTGGCCATTTAGAACAAAAGATATGGATGTATCCTGAAAATTCATCCATCAATGAAATAATTTCATAACCCACTATGGATTTGATGACCATGTCAATGTTTGGTAGAGGAAAGTCATCATTGGGGTAGGCTTTGTTTATGTCTATGAAATTAGTGAAAATTATGATTCCTTCTAGTTTTTCTCTAATGGGTACAACATTGGATATCTACTTTGAGTAGTTGATCGATCAAATACATCTCACTTCTAAGAGTTTTTCCAACTCTTTATTAATTAATATAGTAATGCAATAATGCATATTACACAATTTTTGTTTCATAATTTTTGTATTAGGATGTACCACAAGGTGGTGTACAACCAAGGTGGGGTCTAAACCTAGCATGTTAGAGTAGATCCATGCAAATATATCAAAAAATTACCTTAAAAGAGTTGTAAAGACTTCACATTCCTCCTTAGTGAGGGATGTGCCTAATATGATCCATTTTAGGTCATCTAGAGTCTCGATGTTAACTCATATCATGTCCTCTACAAGAAGGGTTGAACCATCTTCCAAAATGGTTGGAAATGATTTTAATTTACCTATAATGGTAGAGTCCTTTGTTAGGATTGGATCTTAAAGTTATCTTAGGCATGATGAATCAAAATCCCCCAATGGTAGGGATGGTCTTGTGATAAATATAGTTGGAAAAACTTGGATAATTTGATTAAAATCTTGATATTCTTCTAGACTGAACTTGTACCCATAGGCAAGTTCATTATTAGTGATCTCCTAAGGTATGTTTTAGGAAGCTTGAACACCCTCATCTAATGTTGCCTGAAACATGTTTTCTCCACTAGATTAGCCTTTCTCTTTACTCTTTTCCTAGTCTAAAAGTGCTTTAAATAGGTTTTCACTTTAGGACCTCAATGTTTTATTTAATTGTTTATAGCTAAGGGTATTCACCCATTCTCTAAAATAGGATAAAGAATCTAGTTTGATTGAGAACCCTTGTTTGTGGTATCCTAATGAAGCATTATGACTTAGGCTTAGAAAATTATATAAGGCCTCATCATTCTAAAATTCATCAACCAGCACTATTAATTCTTATTGGTGCCAGTCTATCAGTTGAGGATAATATAATGGAAGTGGATTATGGTGAATAAATGTTTGAAGGGTAAAAATGGAATTATTGTCACACAAATAGGTATTGGCCAAGTCATCAAAGGGATATGATAAAACTCTACTTTGATATTGACATCATCATCACTAGTCATTGGTGATGGAACTTGAATAATATATGTGGGGTCACTTATAGGTGGTTTAATTCTAAGTCCATATGTTCCTTTATACCAAGTGGTAGAAATTGGCTCAAGTAGACCCTATTGATTTAGCCCAAGGCCTCCTCTTTCATAGGCATACTTCTTTATCATGTTATTTGAAATGGGATATTTAGCCTTTATGTAATAGTTGGCCAAGTTGTCATTATACAACCAAGTTTCATTGTTTATAAGAGGGTCCTATTCTTGGTAAAGGCTGGTATGAAAATGATAGGTGATGGAATATGTTTGGCTTTTATATTTCTTTGCCATTTAATTTAGGGTGGTTTGGATTTATGTCTTCTAAAGGAATCAAGGTTTTGTGGAAACTTGTCAATGTGAAAGGTATCATGGGTTAAATATTCTCCTAGGCCATTAGCTATGATGGTATACTGGTTAGATATTTTAGGAGGTGGCATGTGGGAAAGTCAATCAAGGGTATCAGGGTTAATGTAATTAGACTTTGGTGAATCAAAAAGTATTTCTTTTCCCTTGTACTTCTTAAGAACCAAATTCAAGAAAAAATGATAGTTATTACTTCGATACTCAACCTCTAAATTCTTGTAATGTTTATGTGGTTGCAAATCTCTATGAATGGTGACTTTCATACTTGAATGGGAGAACTTGATACACTAGTGCAATGTTGAAGGGATTTCATGAATCACATGTATCCAAGGTTTGCCTAAAAGCATATTATATGATAAATCAAGGTCTAACACATGGTATAAAGTATCATGGGTAAAGGGCCCAATGATAATTGGCAAGCTGATTATGCCTTATGATTCTTATTTTTCATTATCATAGGCTTTAATGGTGATTGGTTTTGGTTGGAGATTGATCGTGATGTACTTGAGAAGATTAATGAGCTTTAAATACATGAGATTTAAACTTGACCTATTGTCTATGAGGACATATTATAATTTGTTCTATGTTATGAAAACTTTAATATATAATGGATTGTTATGCAAAGGGCCAAGGGATGACATATCACTTTGGTTGAAGGCTAATTGTTGGCCTAGGGCTAAATTTCCAACTAAAGCTTGAGTTTTGTATATAGATATGTCATTAGGCACTTAGTATTGGCCAAGGGACTTGGTTAATATGATCTTGTGGATGGTGGATGTATGTAATAAATATAAAATGGAAATTTATGTGGGTGTCTTTTGTAATTATTCCACAATATTTAATGTCTTTTATTTCACATTGGTAAATGGCTTGTTCTTAGCTAGAATGGTGGGTTAGATGGGTGATGTGGTAGATGGCTATGGTCTTAATATGGTATTTGACTACCTAGTTGTGATTATACAATTGATATTAGATATAAGACCATTGTTAATAATAAATGATGATAGAGAGGGACTAGATAGGATAAGTCTAAGTTTCATGTGCACTTGTGCATGGTCATGAGTCAATGATGAGTTATCGATAGAAGGTCCAAAAGTGGGAATACCTACTTATTGGTATGCATGTATGTGGTCCCATCTTAGAAAAGAATCACCAACATGGTTTGGTTAATTATAATTAATTAGTAATAGTCTTTTTTTATTGGTATTTAGTCTTTGATTGATGTAAATGGTATTAACACAACCTCATACAATATGGAATACAACATTTTTGTAGTCATGTCCAATTGCATGGTAGGTCTGTTGGTTGTTGGCATCATTCTATCCTTGGTTCTATCCATTTGTTTGACATTGTTGGTTCTATTGTTGATTCTAATGTTAGTTCTTGCCTCATATTTTGATACTAGTGTTGTTATTGTATTAGCCTTTATTGATGTTTTTGTTGGTTTTTATGTTGTGAAAAGGGGTTATAATATATTCCCAGATTTTGATTAGATTTGGAAGATCTATTTTCCAATGTTATCTCTTCATTTTATAACATATTCTCAATCAAATGTTTAATTTTCACAAAAAATAAATTATGTTTGTTAACCTTATGATACTCATAGATTTTATTTTACCTTTACCAATTATGATAATTAGTGACTTTAGGATATTGATTTGGAATAGACTAGTTGATCAAGTTATCTACAATAAGTCTATGAAACATAGATTCAATGGGTTCTCTGAGGTCACTAAAATTATGATGAATATGAATATTTATCCTTAGAGGAAGCATTTTCTAATGCAAAAGTTGTTGCATTTATTACACTAGTCTAGGTTGTTGCACTTGCTACAATTACTAAAGAGGTTGTTGGTTAAAAGTAATTTGCATATGCGGTGTAGGATGAGCAGATGGTATTTACACCATTTGGACATGATACAACTCAATTACTCCATTTCTCACATCATTCTTGTTGTGATTAAAATTCTTTAGTTTATCATAATTATTAGCCTAGTTGGTTGTGATGCTTGTGATTGGACCTGGTTCTAATTTTGGCCATTATTTTGGTTTTAGTTTTGGCTCTAATTTGACAAGGTAAGTTTAATAATACCTTTGTTAATAAGGTATATTTTAATAAACAAATTTTTTTAAATGATTTCCTTGAAAGTGTGTTACACTACAACTTCAAATGGTAAGATATCTCACTATGCAAATTCTTGTAAACACAGTGGCTAATTTTTTGTCTAGTAGATTGTGGGTAAATCAGCTTGAAAGGAATGTCCATCACTAAAAATAACTTGTAACTATTTCACCATAATTTTTTTTGGATTGATTAAAATATACCAAAAAAATAGCATTCTTAAGATTATAGGATAAGTGTTACATAAACTTGTTTGAAAGATCATCAAAATCAGAAATTGAATTCTTGGGTAATTTCAAAAATAATTCCAATGATTGTCCTACTAGGGTACTTAGAAACAATAGTAAAATGTATATGTCATTATAGGCCACTAGATATCATGTAACAAATAATTCCATCAAATGGGCCTTGGGGTCACCTTTCACCTTATTTTTTTCAAATTTTGGTGGTTCATACCTTAGAGGAAATGGTATCTGCAAATACTCGATGTTGAAAGGGTAAAAAGACATGTCATCTAGCTTGAAATTTTTGGTCTACTTTCCAGCCTAGCAATTACATTATTCATTTTTTGTAGTTCCTATGTGAGGAAACTAATGGGAACATTAGCTTTAGGAGGAGGTTGGGTGTTCACAAGTGGATTACTTTGATCGGGGTATAGTAGAGGCATGGTTTTCTATGGAATGTTGGTTTTGTTTAGGAATGGACTAGGAATATGTATATGTAGATTAGGGTGTGATTATTCTAATTTCACACACTATTATTCAATATTATAGTTATGATTTGTTATATGGCCCTAGTTTTTGGGAAATTAAGGTTGAGATGGAAGGATATGGTTGTAATGTGCCTACTGATGTTGAATAGTGAATTGTTATTGACTAATCAAACCTTTTTGATTAAGGGTAAATTTTGAAGCAAGGCCTTGTCATTAAACTTGTGGAACATTTGGCATCAATGTAAATTGTTACCTAATTGGTACTTATAAAACATTGGAACCTCTTGGATGCATGAATCCTTGTTAGGAAGTAGATGCATGTTAGAGATTTGACATTTGTCACTGACCAATACTTATACATTGTTAATTAGACATCATTTATTATTGGATTGACATGTTGGTCTACAACTAAAGAGGTATGTTCATCACTACCTAGATGGGTGGAAAAATGTTTTCCCTTTGTTGAGGTATTAGAATTTTTTTCCTTTATTGTGTGGGTATGTTGGACTATGCCTATTTTTGTGGAATGTTAATCATTACCTATTGTGGTGGAGTAACATTCATCACAAAGTTTTGAGGCATGGCACTGGTCATTGCTTGACTAATTAATCCTTGAGGTTGTGTTCTTGAAAAAGAATCTAGTTGAGGGTTAGAGGTAGTTATTTGTGGTTAGGAGGTAGAAGTTCTTACCCCTTTCATTTTTGAACCACTCATAGTGTTAACTAAAGGCACATTTTGTTTTGGACTATGTGTTTACACATTTACACCACTTTTTTCTAGATTGGATGATATTTTTTATTATCCACTATGTTTGGCTCACTATTCTATCTAGAAGTATAAGACACTTATTTGATAGTTGCAATATTGAATATGTTTTCTACTAAATTTATTTATGTGAATGGGTCTATACCCTAATTGTCTTGGACAATAAATTCCATTAATACTCTTGTTGAAGGAGCTAACTCAATAAGAGGATCACTTAACATGGTTATGTTGTTGAAATTATATGCTAAGTTAAAATATGTTTGGTATGCTATCTACATCTGTATGAAGTGGTCCTCTATGAAGCCTTTTCCTATGAAAAGCATATAAGAGTCTTGATACAATGTTAATACTATAACATGAATATGATTAGAATAGGAATGTTCAATATTCTGATTTTTAAGACATGTTATAAGGCCCTCTTACTATATTTGACAAGTTTTCATGGGGAAAGTCTACCATAAACTTATCCCTTACTTCTACAACCCTGATTAAGACTTTGTCCTTGTTCACAAGCAAGTGACAATAAAAAAATAAGGGTCAGAGGCTGATGGCATTATAATGTAGTAAGGTTGTTATTAGACTTGTTCTTGAACTAAAGGTATGCTATCCAAGTATTGTGCCATCTATTCTTGGTCCTATTCTAAATATGGAGATGTGTTGAACAAATAATGGGCCAAAGGGTCTTGACTTTGTTTGCCCATTTGAGTGTTATAAGGGGATAAGGACCCATCTCATAAATGACATCATCTCTAAATGGGTATTTAATAAATTCTTCTTATGTGATAACATTTCCATACCCTAGATTGTACATGACAAAACTATGTGTATAGTGAGACATAGTCAAATTGATGGTGAATGCCTCACAACAAGAGGGGATAGAGTTATACAAACTCTAAAAAATAATGTATAAAAATAAAAAAGGTTAAAACTCTATCTAACTTGGTCAAAGAGTGGATTTGTATCTCCAAAATGGTTTATTTTAAGACTTGGTATAAAACAACTTAAATCAAATGTATAATGCTAAATGTCTCACACAAAAAAGACAAGCGAATGAACTAAACACAATATGTCAAAATCTAAGTTAAAAATGTTCGAAAGAGGTCTAATCTAGGAAAAGAAAAAGTTTCTAGGTCTTTTGGCCAAACATAATGTCAAAAGGTAGGCTCAAATAAAGCATATGCTAGGAATATTGGTCAAAAGTGGCATCAAAATCTAGACTTAAAATAAAGGGGTATTTAATCTAATAAACTTGGAACACTTTGGCATAAATAATACACTTAACCTTAGACATGAAATTGATCAAATTAGCTTGAGGAATGAAACAAAAGGCACTTGGGGATAGACTATTTTCTCCCAAATAATGGTACAAACAAATAGTTTTTGAATTCAGGTAAAGGATTAACCTAAGTTATGCAACACAAAAGAGAAAGATTAGTATCCAAGCCCCAATTAGATAAGGCCTAATTATAAATCAATAAATGTTTGAATTTAAACTTTTCAAAGTTAATTAAAAACTCAACTTAGGAAAACTATGCTTTTTGATCACACAATCTAAATAAAATTTAATGGCATAATGGCAATAAAAAAATATCACAAATGAACACATGGATTTGGTTCAAATGTGAAACTTAGACACAAGATAAGATGAGTCTATGAAATTATTTGAGAAACATAATGGAATTATCGCTCTCTAAATGTATAAGCAATTGGTTTTTTAAAAGACTCTAAGGTAAAAACTTGAAATTATTTGGTTAGTGTAACATTACCCATTTTAATAAAGTGACACACACAACATTTTTGACACAAAAAAATCTAAGGTAAAAATATGGTGTCAAACAAATAAAATAATGCCTCATCAAATAATGGAGTAGTGTGGACACAAGACTAATTTTGATGTGGGAAAACAAACAAAGTTTTGGACTCACAATACCAAGAAATAAAGGGAAAATACCAAATACAACTAAGTAAATCATCATATGCCATAAACTCGTAAGGTTACATCATATTATTGAAATATGTCTATATACATGATCTTATGAAGATTTTAAATGTTAATCTAAAAATAAAAGCGCATGAAGTGGTAATGTTTTGACACCCACCTTCTCCCAAGAGATTGTATGGCAACATGTACCTTCATTCTACTTTCCCCCCATCAATAATATTTTCATGGAAAGTAGGGTTGATCTAAAACTTACAATTTTTTACCATTTAGATGGTCCCAAGTGTGGCTAACACTATATATGCATCACATCAAATGATTTTATATTGATTAACTTAATATGCAAGAGTCTATTCCCTTGTATATCTATTCCATCCATGTACTGATTAGTGGAATCCCTAGTTAATCATATCCGACTCGAGTTTTCCTTTTGAAAGGAGAGGTTAGCCGCTCAACCCCATAGTTTTCATAGTATGGGTACCTTCATTTATATACCCCACCTTGAATTAGGGTTGAAAAAATGCTAAGATATGAAACCTTGGGTCAAATCTTCCCTAAAAAACTCATGAAGTATCTATGAACTCCCCTCCACAAGCCAAGTTACATGAAAAATAAAACTAAGTGAAAAGACTTTATAGGTTATTTTTAGGTCACCCAAACCATACATGTTTTGGGGAGTGCCTAGACAAATTATTTCCATGCCTTGGACTATGAATAAATTTAAATTGAAAAGGCACTTTTGGTTACCCAAGTTCCCTATAAGGGATGGGGGAGAGCATACATGCACTCTTCATTTTACACAAAAAATAAACAAGTAATAAACACTTTCAAAAATTTACAATCTAAGTGACTGTTGATTTTAGGCACCAAATAAAATGTTTGATAAATTTCTTTGGCCCCTTTCAAAACTTGAAAGAATTTTTATAAATAAACTTAACAGAAATCACCTAGGTTCCTTTTTAAGCACTTAAAATCAAATGTTTAAGACTTAGCAATTCGTTTTAGGCACCAAAATGAAGTGTTCAAGAATTTAAAATTGAATACTTATGTTCTAATCCTACCTTATCCTTGAAAAAATTAAAGGTTTTCCTTCTAATTTGAAGCAAATTAATGGATGAGCAAACAAGTTTTGAATAGATAGCTCTCAGGTTTTTATAGAGCAAAATCACAAACACACAGAGCAAACAACATCTCTACAAAATCATAAGTGTGAGTGCAATAGTGTATATTTTAATAAAATAGATCATATCATGGAATATTTATATTATATATACAAAAATAAACTAACATGACAAAGTCACAACTTTAAGAGTTGTGGTATTGTAGCTTAACCATGGTAGCTAGCTTAATTACTAGCGGTTAGTTACAAAATCACAAATATAAAGACAATATCATAGATTACTCCTATGAATAGTTAAATTTTAGTATAAACTATGGTGGTCAAGTGAAAAAACCAAAAATAATGAAAAATTTTAATTATTTAAGTTGTGATATTTCTATCCAAAGAGAAAATTTGTGATTACACAGAGCAAACTCATGATTTCCAAAAAAAATGTCCTTTAGCTTGGATTTTTCACCTTCTTTGGTTAGTAAGATCAAATTTTGACATGATAATAATTATTAAAATGAACTATAAGGCTTTAAGAAAAATTATTTCGGGTGCATGCCCCACTAGGCATGTCATTTTTTATCAATAAATTTGATAATAGAGAGGAGGTTAGTCTTATGCTAGTCCATAAAATAATGAAATCAGCACTAAAATGCTAAAATATCTAAGATTAGATCATAGGTTGAGAATAATGGACAAAATAATAGTTAAAACCTAACTAAAATTCAAAGAACAATTATCTTTACCTTCCTTAAGAGCCCCAAAGGATTTGTTCATAGCTTGCTCAGTTTGTGCTCAAAGAGTATTTGGAAATGGAGTTTGTATTCTTTTCTCCTTCTCTCCTTGGCACCATGGTGGCTTATTCTTGTGTCTCAGATAAATATTTTGGAATTATAACACTATTTCTTTCAATATTGTTACAAAACCTACATTATAACTTTACTCTATCCAAGCTCTCTTGTGAGGAGGTCTAGGCTTCTATTTATAGGCTTATAAACTAACCCCAACCCAAGGTGAGTTAAGTTGTAGTTTAAATATGGAATGGGTTAAAACCTAACCTAAGTGAGTTAATTAACCCTAGTATAATTAAAAGGTGCCAATAATTAACTATTTACAATGAATAGGCATGGGTGAGATATTTTGAGATATTTTCAAAGGCTTAACTCATAAAAAGTAATCATGAAAAGCTAGGATATTTCATATTTTTTAATTTCCTTTTTTAATAATTCATTAATTACACATGGATAATTCAACTAGGATTTTAATTTGGTTTAGAATTTTAATTAGTTTTGATTAGTATTTTTAGCATTTTCAAGATTTGATTTTATGTGTGCACTTGCCCCAATTAATAGGTCTATAGGTTAAATAGCATGTTATGATGCCGTAAGATGATTAGAAAAGATGCCCAAATTATGGATGTCTAAATGAGATTTTTATATTTTAAAAATAATGTATAAGCAAATTTGGGACTTTCAGTGATTCCTAGACCTAATTTGTAAAGGTTAGTAGGAATTGATATGAAGTCCAATCGAAGGCCATTAGTGTTTAGTTTTAGGTGTCTACAAAAATTAAGTGTCTAAATTCATCCTAAATCATATAATTTTATATTATGGAATCCTATCCACCATAATTTATGATAATGATAATTCCTTAAAATATAAGGATGTTAAATCCCTCCATACCTAGTTTCATATTAAACATATATGGTCAACTCCATAATATCCTCAAGAAAATGATCACACTAAGGCATCATATAAAAATATTATGAAAATAATAAAAAAGTTTATTAATGATTTTGGATGTGATTGGAACTTGTAATAATTTCCATCCTTATGGTTTTATCAAACTAACATCTACACTCCTATAAGTGAAACACCTTTTTCCCTTTTTTTGGCTCAAAAGCTATCCTCCCTACCAAGAATGTGATAGGAATAAAATGGGTATATAAAAATAATCTCAATGAGGATGAAGCTATTATAAGAAATAAAGAAAGATTGGTGTGAAAGGTATAGGCAAGTATAAGGCATAGACTTTGAGGAAACATTTACTCTAGTTGCTAGATTAGAATCTATAAGAATGTTTTTAGTATTCTCTAATTAAAAGAAGTTTAAAGTATATAAAATGGATGTAAATTCTTCTATCTTGAATGGGAACCTAGAAGAGGAAGTCTATATTAAACAACCATAATGTTTTTAATTGTTATATGAAGAATATTATGTGTGTGGACTAAAAAATCATTGTATGTTATAAAATAGGCACCTAGAGAATGGTATTAAAGATTGGACCAATGCCTATAACAACAAGGTTTCAAAAAAGGATGTGAAGATAGTAATATATACTTCAAATCTTAAGGTGAGCATATGCTAATTGTTGTTGTTTATGTAGATGACATCATATTAGGTGGTAGCAATAAAAAAATGTGCAAAGATTTTTATACACAAATTCAAAGTGAATTTTAGATGTCTATTCAAGGGGAACTTTCTTTCTTCCTTGGTCTATAAATAGCACAATCTGATGAAGGGATTTTCATATCCCAAACCAACTATGCAAAGGAGATGTTCAGTAAATTTGGAATGGAAGATAGAAAACTAGTTAGTACTCCCATGATAGCTAGATGTAAGTTGAGTAAAGAGGATGAGTCCGTTGATGCAAATCAAACTATGTATAGATCAAAAATAGGTAACTTTTTATACCTAACTACATCTAGACTAGATATCATGAAAGTAGTGTGCATGGTTTTTATATTTTAGATTTCTCCTAAAGCGTCACATGTAAATACAGTGAAAAGAATCTTTAGATACATCAAGATCACAATTTACTATGACCTATGGTACCTTACAAGTGAATATTTCACTTTGATAGCATATACAGATGTTGATTGGGAAGGAAGTGTGGACGATAGAAGAAGCACTAGTGGTGGTGCATTTTTCCTTAGAAATAAACTTGTT
Organism: Torreya grandis; assembly: GCA_037957365.1. NCBI lineage: Eukaryota > Viridiplantae > Streptophyta > Pinopsida > Cupressales > Taxaceae > Torreya > Torreya grandis. The sequence continues at coordinate 1,227,575 of JARHVA010005298.1, forward strand.
TCATGGTTGAGCAAAAAGAAAGAGTTAGTTACTATTTATATATAAGAAGTGGATTATGTAGGAGCAGTGGCATGTTGCACTCAAGTCTTGTGATGAATCAAACACTCAAAAACATCAAGGTTGAGTACAAATAATCTATTTATATTATTTATGATAATTCAAGTGATATAAATATATCAAATAATATAGTGATGAATTCAATAACCAATCATATATCAATCAAGTATCACTTTCTAAGATAAAGGGTTGCAGACCAAGAGGTCATAATGGAATATGTGCCAACTAATGACCAAATTATAGACATATTCACCCAACCTCTTCCTAAGGAATAATTTGGATATCTGAAATAGAATTTGATAGTGGTGGATTCTACACCACATCACTAAATCATTAGTGATAGGGCATGAGTCTAAGGGGAGTCTCAAGGAAGCTTTATTAATCTTTGGAAGAAGAGAGAAAAGTCAACTCAGGTATGTATACTTCTAAAAATTACTAATGAGTTAAAACTTATGAATTCTTAGATAAACTCCTTTATTTAATAAAGGGGGAGAAATATTTGGACAAATAGTCAGCTAGAGTCATTTTTCCATTGATGTAAAAGGGGGAGAAAAAGGTGCAAATGCTCTTTGTAGGAGAAAGAGAAAAATGTTCTCTACAAAAAGTGCAAATATCAAAGAAGAAGAGCAAGTGTCCAAGCTTTGTATTAGGCAATTGTGACATTTCCTAATGGCAAGAACATTTAGTATGAGTAGCTTCAATTCATACTTATTAGAATCCAATGCAAGCAATGCTAGAGAAAGAGTTGAATAGTAGAAGATCAGAGCATTTAGTTTGCCATCAATGACAAAGGGGGAGATTGCTATAAATATTATTGTCATTGATGTCAAAATGAACATTATGATCATGTCATTAATGCTCAAGGATTAATATGGTGATCATGGTGATCCTATCAGATGTTAAGGATGATTGGAATGCATGTGTGTATGAATGGGATTCATCTGGTTCTTCACATTATTCATCTAGACATTTTGGATCTATGATAGAAGAGATGATAAGGCATTTTTTTGACATCACCATTGCCATTTTTGAATGAGTATGGGGGATTTGGTCACATGGTTGTGATTATATTAATCCCTAGTTATTATGCACCAAATTTGAATCCATAAGATGAAGCATAGTTGAAGATATGGGGATGCAAATTTGGATACTAAGACAAATTTCACTAAGTTTATATACTTAGCCAAATTTGAAAAAGGGATAAATAGAGCCAAGTAAGCATATTGATGAGGTCAGTTCTTGCACACATAGAAGTGATAAGACAAAATGATCACATGGGTCTATTCATTTCTTTTCCTAGTTTATATGTGCTAAATCTTAGGTCACATGATTTAGCAAGACAAAAGATATGTTTGAGCAAAGTAGGGATCCAAGGTATTTTGATAGTGTTTTCCAACACTTAGTCAAACATGTAGGTTACAATAAAAATCTTATAAGGCATTTTTATGATGTCATATCTTGTACGTATGAAATATTTAAGAGCAAATGGTATATGGATGGAATACCCTATGTAATAGGATCATATACACTAATTTTCAGGTCATGTGATTAATCAAAACAAGAGTTATGCAAGGACAAACTTGACCTTTTAAGCAAGTTCAAGGCAAAGCTAGCTCTATGGAAAAATAATCTGATTTAGAATATTAATGGCAATATATCTTTCATGCATGAAGTATTCAAAATAAAAATCATATGGGTGTGTTCATTGTCATGCCTAGTTTATATTGTCCAATTTTTAGACCATGTAGTTGAGTGAAGCAGAAGTTATACAGGTGTAAAGATAGCTTTCTAAGCATATTGAAATGGTTTCCATGGACAAATCTACACAAGTTAAAGTTCAAGCTAGTTGGAAAATAAATGGTTTAAACTTAATCGAATATTGAAGATCCAATAAAGTGTGATGAAGTCAAAGTTTCAAAGGTCCCTCTGAGTTAATGTGTAAGTGAAAAGTGTCACAATCATAGAGCCTAAACAGTTAATCTATGGTATGGGTTAAAGTCAAAAGGTCAATAAGAAATGTGAGGATGCCAAGTGTCTCAATAGTGGGAACTAACATCAATGTGCAAAAGGTACACACTTAAGTAAAGTGTTATATCCTTTAGGGTTAGATATATATAAAGATAAAGCTTGTAAGAAGATCTGATGTTACATAGGTGATCATGCAAAGGAGATCTAATGGAGTGAATAGACTCAAATACTATAAAGTGCTCAATGTTTATTGACATAGTGGCAAGTTAAAGATTGAGTAGGTTTGATTAGATTGATGGAGTGGAAGTGATTTAAAGATATAGGAAGCTACAATATGAGGTCAAAGTGTCAAATTTTAATGACCAAATCAAAGTAAAGGATGTGCATCTTTAGAGATCAAATGGCATGTAGAAGCTTGGATGAGAAAGATCCAATAGATAAAGTGGATTGAGATGAAATAAAGACTCGATGTTTAACATCTCAATAAAGCTAAAGTTTGAATTGTACCAAGATCTAATAGATAGCATGAGTCTATCAATAGTTGATCAAATAGATGCATTTTAAAGTTGATCTATTTGAATAGAGACCATTAGATCATGGTGCCAAAGGCAAGATCAATGACTAAGATTTTAAGTCATGTCCAAACAGATGGTTAGTTATAAGAACATTTAGAACTTGAATATAATCCATGAATATTAACATAGATAATGAGATTGATTGATTTAACCAATCAAATCTTCATTAAAGAGCTTGTGCATCAAAAATTGAGTCTAACAGATGCTATAACTAGTAAAGAAACCTATAATTATAGTGTGATGCATGGAATATATTTCAATGTGTCATTGTTTAACTACCTCTCATGGATCAGTTAGATTTAGCCATTGTATAATGCACTAACATGTTGATCCTTTGGTGTAATGGTAACTGATGGGCCAACATAATTGAGACATGGGAACTTATAGTGCAAGTCATAATGAACTAAAGTCCAAAATTGGCATGATGTGCTATAGTTCGAGTGTGAACGCATAGATAATAATCAAACCCTAAATCATTTTTTTATATATATGATATCTAGGGAAAAAAATGTTGCTAAACCATTGCATTTGTTATTCAGCAAAATTTAATGTAGAGTAGAGTGGTTGGTGAAGGCAATGAAGTGTGACGAATAAAGACATATCTAGACACAGGACCATTGGAATGTAGAGGGGAACAGAGAGGAAGAAATGCACAAAGAGAATGTGCAAAATATGATCAATTATAGATTAGACCTATAAAAAAGAATAGAGATTTGGATTCATGTATGAATCTAATTTATAAATTGGAGTTGTAGCTCCATATAAACATCTAATAGGTCGGTGTCATCAGATAAATTGAGTGGGTGCTCAGATTAGGGAGTGGTTGCTTCCTTATATATTGTTCTCTTAAAATATGGGATTGGTGTCTCCTTAAGATTGGTTTCCTTAAATATAAATAGTGAGGTTTTCTAGTGAGGCTTTAAACTGTGAGGTTGGATTATAACATTAGCTTTTAGTAGTTATTCTTACCATGGTTTTCCCCTTTGGGTTTTCCATATACAACTCTTTTTTCATATGCATGTGTGCTTGTATGTGATATTTACATCTATCTTATAATCTAAATATGCTTTTGAATTTGTTTTTAAAATATTGATAGACTAATTTTAGTTCATATACTGATTTACCCCCCTCTCAGTATCTAGTTGTTTTCCAACATCATACTTAGTTATCTAGAGTAGATAAACATTTTCATATTATTTCTATTTATAATAAATTACAAAGCACAAAAATGATGGGTTACATAAACCCCTACTCTTTTTATTACCTCTTTAAGAACAGATGGTACCATGATATATATATATATATACAAAGTATCATAGAACCTATAGTGCTAGATATTACACCTACACATTCTCCTTAATAGTACCACAAATTTGATATACAATATTCTAAGCTCAGAGCTACTTATGATCATTCCTTATATGGGAACATCAAGTAGACATTTTATTTCCAAATATTCCAAAAAAATTAAATACTAAAGAAAAAGAAAAAACATTCAAAAATTTCATAAAACAAGAAAAAATCAATATCTTCCTAGTTGTACCATTTTTTATAATTATGTTATTTGTTTCATGTTAGTACATAACATATATTTTATATTCATATGTACTATATGTTTCATTCATCATTTGAGTGTGATATAAGCATAACTAGATACATGATATATGCACATATAGATGTTGGACTTTCCATCTACTCATGTCAAAAGTAAATATGGGGCATCTACTTATTTAATCATGATTCACACAAGTTATATTACTCTATGATCAATTTACATTATCATGTTTGATCTTACATACTTACAGATGCCTATATCCATGCTTAAAAATTTCATAGTGTACTTTATATGTTATGTACTTAATATTTCTTTTGCAAACACTTATTTGTAGAAACTATTATGTTATGTTCATATTAGTTTCTTATAATCCATGCTTTCATTTATGTACTTCCTTGAGTGTGTGCCTTGATTTCTATTTTATTGCATTATATTGCATGTTTTAGACTTTGAATATGTTCCATTGATTGTGGTCCCTATTCCTTTGTTTGTCTATTTATACATTTAAATATGTCAATCTATGTTGAATGTGGACATTTTAATATAAAATTATATGCTTTGTGTACATTTTAATAAGCCATGTCCCTTCGATTATGTGGCATTTAAAAATTTTGCTTGTATGAGGTCTCCTTAGACCATTCCATTTGCTTGGATTTTGAGTGATCTTGTGTGTGTGTGTGTGTTTTACTACTTGTTGGGATTGTTTTTTTACTCTCTAGATGTTGCCATAATATATATCATGCATTTTAGGACTTGACATGATCATATACTATGTGATTCAATGTTATATCTAACTAGATATATTATTCTTACATGTTACATGTTCCATACACAACTTATACAATTATATTATTATTTTTAGGTAAGTTAAATACCATATTAATTTTCCCATCACCTTAAAATGGGGGCATGTCATTGGGGGAAAGTCATAAACATGACTTCCACATTTCATATTTTCATATTATAGTGGGGACATGTTATATAAACATATTTTCCACACTTGCATTAGTTATTAGATTTTCCATATCTAGTGGGGACATGCCATAGAAACTTATCCTCCACACTTGCACTAATTTTACAATTTTCCATATTTCAAACATATATTGTTTAGATACATTTGTAGCAACATTATATATGTTAGTATTGTTATTATACCCATATTTCAGCTTGAGACATATATTAGGTGCATATGACATGTAAGGGGCACCTAAAATTTGTAAAATCAAATCATTTTCTAGATTTTAAATACTATTATGGATTATAGTCATACCTAAGATGGAATATTATCAAGCTAATCTATTATAATATTTGGTTCACCTTAGGAAGGTTGAGTTGATTAAATTTCTAAATATTACCAAATCTATAAGTTAAATTTGATTAATTAATAAAAATTCATCATAATTATATGTTTTATTTGATTAAATCATCTACCCTCACCAAGAATATAGTGTGAGTTTATTAAATTTATCAAACTCACTAGTTTATGCACATATTTGGGTTACATGATTGAGATGAAACAAACTCATTGGACATGTTACAACTCACAATTACACCAATAGTTGGTGTATGTTTTCTCCAATAAATATATATATATATATATATATATATATATATATATATTCACTTTTGTGTTCATAATTGTCCTAATCTCACTTGTAACGCTTCACAATGAGGGATCCTTTCAAATCAAATTATTAAAAGGAAAGATGGTGGCATTAACACATGTGTGTATTCCTAACCATGATTTTTCTACATTAAATCATTTCAAATTATTTCAATTTTATATTTCATACATGAATTATATATTTTAACATGCTCTTGATTTTAGGTCAGTCAGCAACAAAAGCATTCAATGTGGGTTCACACAAAGACAAGGTGTGTTATACACACCCAAGTACAAATTTGTTTCCTTTAAACTAGAAATTTAATTACTATATTTTAAGGGGGGAACGTAAATACTAAAATATTATTTATATAATACCTTAGTCTTGTACACTTGGAAAATAACTATAATGATTATAACTTTTATTGTTATACCTTATCACTACCAAAATTATTATGCTCTATATTTCTTTGTGCCAAATTTATTATCTCTTAGTTTGACCTTTAATATTTTGATGACCTAGGCCTTCTAAACTATTAAAAAATATCTAAACATAATTATTATCCTTTATTGATAGTTTTGTACTTTTACTTATTCTTTAACTCTTAGGACACTTGCATCCTATAAATATACACACTTTGACACAACCATCCATTTTTATACAAAGTGTGCAGTGCCTAAAATTCATATAATATACAAAATAAACATATCCAAAAGGTATTTCTAAGTGATTTAATGCATGATTTTATAAAAGGGATTGGTATATATAAAATATCAACCCTCATTCATTCCTCACCTAGAAATACCATGCAACTCACAAGGCAATGTGCTATGAAATACATGATCAAGAATTCAATTAAGCCAATATAACCTATTTTTACCTACTTCCATAAAAATCATAGGAGAAATATTTATATAGGTTTGAAGCATTCAAATATTTTCCCATGAGTCATATTATTTTCCAAGTTATAACCTATGTCATTGCATGTCTTTTCTTATCACACATTACACCCTTATGCACACATAAGACAACAGACAAGGGAAAACTACATTAGTTTGAGGCTTTTTTCATATTAGTTTTTTGGCCACCTATGATAGAGTTGGACACCTACATCAACATAACTATTGAGATCTAATACAAGCATTTTAGGCCACAAAAAGGATATTTAAATAATATGAGTATCTTTATAGGATAATCATCCAATCTAATTATAACTTATTCATACTTAGACTTTCATATATATAGTAAAATAGTTAAATATCATTATTTCTAATTTCATGTAATATTTATCAATAGTTGTAATTTATTATTTTTAGTAATATCAAATGTATAAATCCAAAATACTATTTATTTGAGTTTTATATTAATTAGCCTTCTATAGAGGTAGTTTATCACCCTTGTTCCCTAGAATAATCTATCTTATTACCTCAAGATACATCACATATCTTTTTAACTTAGGTTTAAACATCAACAGGGTTTGTCCATGACTCTATTAGAGACTATGTGGGCCAAGGATGAGTATTTATAATATATACATTTATATGATAGTGTAGTTCCTTATAATTAGAGATCTCTATCGATAAAAGAGTATATAATTCAAAGGCTAGGATGTTCATATAGGACACATATTAGATCTACCTTGTATAGATCAATGGGATAAACATTGCCTAAAACAATGTTGATGGGGGAGCCTTAGATGAATCTTTCACATATAATTAAAGAAATATTCCACCAAGATAAATTTAGAGACATATCTCCTTAGGTAATTTCACCTCCCAAAGGGCATAACAAGAGTTGATAAGACATGTTAGGTTACATTCCCTCATTTTTCATATATTAAATGTGTGTGTGTGTGTGTGTGTGTGTGTGTGTGTGTGTGTGTGTGTGTGTGTGTGTGTGTGTGTGTGTGTGTGTGTGTGTGTGTGTGTGTGTGTGTGTGTGTGTGTGTGTGTGTGTGTGTGTGTGTGTTTGTGTGTGTGTGTGTGTGTGTGTGTGCACATGCATGTGTGCATGTGAGCATGTGCACATGTGCACGTGTGTGTGTGTGTGTGTGTGTGTGTGTGTGTGTGTGTGTGTGTGTGTGAGAGAGAGAGAGAGAGAGAGAGAGATGTAAAACCATTTTGATTTATAAATATACATTCATTTGTAATCATGGACTCTTGATGTATGTACATGATGTTTATTTGATTTAATCTATATTGATATCTAATGTTGATACAGTGTATATATGGAAACTCTTTTATTGATATTGATGCTTCAAATGATGTGATGGTTAATTTCTATTATATTTTATTACTCATGCTATGATACAATGTGTTTGATTTGATATAGAACTTGATGTAGGATACTGATGTGTTTGATGATTTAATATCTTGTATATACTTATTTTAAGATGTAATCATGTCTAGAATATATATCCATTGTGATGAAATGATCTTGTCATTTTGATTTTACAAGATAGTATACTTAGCCATGATGATGATAGGTGTAACAAGGGAGTGTTTTGAGAAGACTTTTAAATAGCCTTTGTAATATGATTTTTGATCTTGGAGTTGACATGATGTACCATAATTACAAAATAAATCATGATAACATATTTGTCAATTACATAAATATTAGCTCAAATACGAGTGTGTGACAATAAACATCATCATTAAAATATCATGATGACATTGTGGATGTAGATGTATTGAGACAAGATTTAAACAGTAATAAGACACACAATCAAGTAATCAAATAAACAATTACACTTAACATAAATTAAACAATAAAACTTAATCATTGCATGAAGGCATTCAATATACATTGTGATTGTAGTTCCCATAAGTTAGGACAAGTGTAAGATTATGCAATTATGGAAATTTTAGTTAGAAATAGGGAAATGGGGAAATGAAGGATGGTATGATAGTGGATAAGCTAATCCTAGCTACCCCATGTAGTTAAGCATTACCTACATAACCCATGTGAAACTTGGACTGATGTAATTATACCAAGATGGGAGGAATGGGAATTGATGATGTTGATTAGGATGATCATGATAAGATGAAATATACCCTCCCAATAAAAGTGTGTAAATACATGTAGTAGGATGGTGACTATCATTCTCAATGTTGTTTTATTAGAGGTACAATCATTGAGAAGGGGGTGAATTAGTGAGCCCAAATATTTAAAATTTAGTTCCAACTTCAATTATAATCTTTAAAAGTCCTTAATTAATTACCATAAGCATACATGAAGCATAAACATCATCCATAGAAATTTACAAGAAAGACAATCCAAGATCAAGCACATAACACATGACATACGTGGGAAACCCTCTTGGGGAATAAAACCCACTGGAACCTACAATTGGACTACTATCCTATAAAACAAGAACCAATTTAGACCAACTATAACTAATTAAATAAATACAATCCCTATTTAGTGATACACTAATCCTATAATATGATACCACACATGTCTATCTAAGTTGTAACAAGAACAAAACCTTTTAGTAAGTTTTACCTTGCAAGGAGGCTACAACCACCTTAAATGTTGAGCTACCACAACAACACCTATAAATAACTCCACCTTTGAATTGATGTTTACAACACCTATTAATGTGCCACTGCTTATCACACTTCACCTTCATAGTATCAAATATATCACCAACAACACTTCATGTTGATCAAATGATATTACATACTTGAACCAACATATAAATATCAATTAGGACACATTACATATCTCAACTATCCCCACTCTTTAACTCTGCACACTCAATGCATTCTCCATAGAAACAACTTTATCATATATTTAACAACATGAGAAGATGTTCATACACACTATCCATAATCTAATTAGTTTCTAAAACCAGCCACCAAGCTCTCATAGACACCAATAATCCTTTGCTCATTCTTAAGACATCCAAAAACATCCTTTTGGATCACTCTAGGCCTCTTCAATCATGTTCAACCTATAAGAGAACTATTATGCCATTACAAACATAACCTACAAGTCATACTCTCAGTTTTTAATCTGATTTGATCATCAACACAACCATTGGGCACACTTGGCCTCTTCTCTTATTCTCTTCAATGCTCACTCCTCTCTAAGTTATAAAAGTCTAGAACCCAACATATTTGGATCCACTATTTATAGAGCAATATTGATAAACACCATCTTGGTTGGCCATTAGGCATGTCATAACCTTTAAAACATCTATCATATAAAGATAAGGCTTAATAAAATCTACATAGGTTGGCCATATCATCTATTGGTAACCCTTAAGAAGCTACACATTTGAAACAAGGCACTTGTATCTCTTATGGATCTCATGAAGACATATTCACCCATTAACAGTCCCTCAAGCAAAACAAGAGAACATAACCACTTTAAAATACACAGGTCCATTCCTTATGTCCCCTTTGACATCCTTAAATGATCACATTCAACTTAGCTTGGCTCTACGTATGATCAAATAACTCAAACATAGACCTTATGCACACAAACACCATGAATGAACACATAGTAAACTTATTAAGCATTATTCATACTCAAGATAGATTGATCACACCTTAAAAATACACACAGAGCATCCTCATGGAGTATACAACACACTCCAATACCTAATTCATTATAAGACATAAAAACAACATCAATACAAGATTAAATATTTTTCTTGGGTCACTTAAAGAACATATATGAAAACATAGTCAACGTTAGAGCTTCATAACTATCTTTGTACACACTTTCAGATATTCAAATCCATATTTCTAGATGTGCCTTGAATTCCTATACAAGTTCACTTTTTAATACATGAGAAAATTCATCTTTTATCAAAATATATTATTAAAATACATACCTATAGTTTTTCCTATGTTAAATTCAAATATACAAATAGTAACAGTCACAAGTAACCTTTAAACACAATGCTCTAATCTCATAGACTCTTAGCTCAGGATCAATCTTGCATAGTCAATGTTGTTTGAGATTTAATAGATATACAACCAAATCCAAATGTTAAACCACTATCACTTTGACTTCATCTCGTGTCCTCTCTAAATGTTGACTTAATGCACTCCATCGATATATGTAGATCAACAAGGTCAATAAACATCAACACTCACCATTGATCTAACTGTACGAACTCCCACTCACCATTAGATCATTATCCTATACCTTTACTCTAACATTAAATGTCATTAAACTATCCTCATCTCACTATATCCTAACTCCTTGGAATCAATGTGCAACATTAATATTTATAGAGCTTTAACACTTCTAAAAATGGCTATGGGAACCCTGTCAATATGAATGAGTAGACATTTTTACACCTAAATAACTTCTTCTATTCATAATCAAAAGATCTCAAATTTGGACTACATGATCACCTCACATAAGATAATCTAACCATATTAAATATTACTCCTAAAACTCTCATGTGTATGAGATACAATTCCATTAAAGTGCCTTCTCATAAACTTTTGTCACAGAGCCAACCATGTCCAAATCTATCTGAGAGGCCAACTTTGATCACCATAACTTTTGCCATGCTTCAATGCATGGTCTTAAATTTATAAAAATGATCTATGCTCAAAATGGAACAAACCCATATTATCATATTTTATTGACACATTCACACATGCAAGATATAACACCTTCAAAATTATCACTCGACTCTTTCTTCCTCACTACAAAATTGGCTAAGTATGTGAAAACATAGTAAATCTCCCTGGAAGCCCAAATTTGCATATGCATATCTTTTTATGCACTACATTGTATGATATGAAATTAAGTTAAAATAACATAAGTACAAAAATGAATAATCCCATATGATAACCTTTTACTAAAATGCCCATGTGTGTAAACACTGACCTCATTAACATGCTTACTTAGCTTTTCTATTGCTAGACCCAAAGTGTCTAGATGAAAATGATTGACTACTAGATGAATTCAACTTATGCACAAAAGATATCAATGTATGGATCACATCTTATAGGACCCCTTTCACATGTAAAATCCTCCATACTCATCCCTAATCCTCTCAATCTATTTCAATACTGAATATCAACCAACCATACATAAATCACACTAGAACAAACACATTACACACATTGTCATTGTCACATAAAAGCACAGTGCACACTTTGTCATTGTCATATTGATTATCATGGAAATTAATCCACTCACTAGGGAACCTCCATTACACCACTATGACATAATCATGAAAACTCTCCAATAATCTCCCCCTTTATCATTGATGTCAACACCCATCAATATAGAAATATATAGCTCACCTTTTCTCTCCTCAAAGCATTCTTATAACAGGAACTTTTTCCTACAATAGGAACTTTCTTCCCCTTTGACACAATGACAAAGTGGACACAATTTGATCTTAAGGACCTAACAATACTATCCAAAAAAGGAAAAAACCATCTTATAAAGATAATACAAACTCCCCCTTACCTTGAGCCTACTTCTACTTGCCTTAACGACCTCTTCTTACTCTATGTCAACACTCTCTTCAATCAAGCTCTAAAACTAATGAGGAAACATCACACAAAATAATTGAAATCTGATGTAACTCACCAAAAAACATCTAAGAGGGACTCCCCCTAAAAACTCTAAGCAATTGCATCTTTAGAACATCTTCAGATCTTCACACACCATGAAGAACCACCATGCAAGCTTACTAGCCTTCTTTCTCAAGACACTTCCATGACCACCAACTCTACATATACACAATAAAAAATAGAAACATGCAATGAACTAACTTGATAACATACATTCAGATACTCATACCTTGCTCTTTTGGAGAAACTAAGAAAAAACACTCTTCTTCAAATTAGGCCTATTTAGCCTCCTTGTAGCCCTATCTAAAACTTATATATCTGACAATTTTTAGTAGACACATCTTCAAGACCTATAACTTCATATCAAGATCACTCTCATTGCCCCCTTAAGCATACCAATTTTCATCACTAGGATCATTCTTTGAAACATACTTCCTTCACAAACATACTAGCCAATTAACCCTCCATAATGACACAAAATTGAATAATTTGAGAACCACAAACCTTCAAATATTTGTGAAGCTTAATTTTACCACCCATTAGGCCCATTCAAAAAATTAAGAAGATTTAGACCTCAAATCATAAGGTAGACCATTTTTATAGTAGAACCCAAAACCTTAGAAACTCAAAGTAAGTAGGGTCAACAAATCTCCTTATAGTCAACACACATATCTAAAAATTCTTGCACACCTGGAGATACCCATCACACACTTCTAGACCAAAATTTGAGCTTTAAACCAAAAAATAGAGAAAATTGAGAGCACTCAAAAATCCTCAATTGGCATATACATACCTTTAGACCTCAAAAACACCTAGATCACACCACAAAGAAATTCCCAAAACTTTATGAGCACAAAATACTTCTAGACATTTGCATCAAACTTATTAATCCACTTAAAAGCATCCATTTTGATGTTATACTATATCTCCTGTACAAACCTCTGAAACAAGCTCATGAACTTGATGATCCCCCTTAACCAAAGACCTTTGATTTTCAATATCATCTTGAGCACAAAAAATTACTTCTCCACACCTTATTTCTTATATTTAACTACTTAGTCCTCTAATCCTAGGACCTGACCAATAACAAAGCTCCCCCTAGCTTTATGCTTCATCTAGAACATGATATTTTTAACAAGACTTTAAATGCTTATTTTTAATTCTTATTACCAAACAAAAATTGACATCCACCAAGATTACTCTAACTAAAAAGTGTCTCCTTAAATCCTAGATAGATACACCCCTTTGACATGGAGGCACTAAAAGTCTAAAAACTTAGGAGACTCCCTTATGTCCATATCTTTCTTTGATTTGCAGTCCTACTTGACTTTAATTGAATATTTGACTTCATTCATTTCTTCAAATTTGTCAGCAAATGTAGACAGCATAAATTCATATCTTCCCTTAATATCTATCATGGAAAACAAACCATCTTTGGTCTCAATCTGATATCTCTTGATAGGCTTAGGTTTTCATACCCATTTGTGACCTCTTCTTTGCACACAAGGAGCTCCATACACCATATTTTTTTGGGAACTCATTAAACATGTTCTTGAAATACTAAGTAAAGTGACATCTTTATGACATATAAAACAAACAAGATCATTCATACCTTTTTCTTGATGATTGTGATCTTTTTTTTCTATCTAGATAGAGTATAAATCATCTTGGTGTTCCTATATCTTCTGCATATCATATTCCTTCTTTGTGGTAGTAGGTAGTCCACCTTGATCAAAATTATCCTTCATAGTCTTTGGTCTCAACACCATTGAGTGACATTTAAGAGCAGAAAGCTTCTTCAAACTATTTTTGTAGAATCTATAAATATGTCTTACTTTATTGTAACTATAGAAAATAATATCATTTAACATACATCTTGACTGATTTGAGTTAAATTTTATCCAAGACCAATTACTCCTTCTAAGGATCAATTTGAACTCATGCTTAGAGCTCATCTTTCTATAGTATCTTGCCTTATAACCATATTGATATAAAAAATGATAATGGCCATGTAAATAATTGCCATACCTTATTATATTGCACTATCTAACTAATATTATTTCATTTCTCTTGACCTAATCTGACTTATTTTGATCTTCTTCAAGCTTGCTTATCTTGACAACAAATTACTCATGATCATTATTTAGTGAGTCTAGCTTGGTTTCTAAATGAATGCACTCATCCTCTTTAGCTCTTATACTTGAAATAAAATCCATCAACTAACTTATGATAACTTACATAGTCTCCTTATCACTCTTATCTTCTTTAGTCATGTCATATTTTATTCTACATGTTCTTTCTAACAAACATCCCTTAAGAGAACTGACTTGTGCTTCAAAATCTTTGATCATATTTCTCATCTTAAGATTATTCTTCTTTTGCTCCTTTAGTTCACCAAGTGTACTCATGAGCTCAACTTTTAGATCAACTTCTTCTTTCTTGATGTCATAGTTTCTATTGATATGACAAGCATCTTCATCACACATGATTTCCTTTTATTTTGAACAACTATCCTCTTTTTGAACTCAGCATTGTCTTGGAATATTCTAGCTAAACCTTGAGATCATTGATAATATTCTCATCCTCTTTGGCATCTTTCTTTAAAGTACATATGTTTTCTTCAAGTGCCTTGATCATAACCATCCATTAATGATTTTCTTTCTTCAAATTCTTAGCCATCCTTGTACCTAATTATGATCACCTTCAAGTTATTAGGCTTCATCCAAAAGACCCACTCTGATACCAATTGTTAGAGGTACAATCACTAAGAGGGGGGTGATTAAGTGAGCCCAGATATTTCAACTTTATTTCCAAGTTAAATTCTAATTTTATAAATCCTTAATTAATTCATATAAGTATTCATGAATCATACACATCATTAATATAAATGTACAAGAAAGATAATCCAAGATCAAGCACATAACACATGACATACATAAGAAACCCCCTTAGGTAATAAAACTCACTAGAACCTACAATCATACTACTATCCTATAAAACAAGAACCAATTTAGACCAATTGTAACTGATTAAGGAACTATAATCCCTATTTAGTGAGACACCAATCCCACAAGGTGATACCATACCTATCTAGTTGAATTGCCATAACAACTAGAACATTTAGCAAGTTTTACCTTGCAAGGAAGCTAAAACCACCTTATATGTTGAGCTACCATAACAACACCTATAAACAACTCTACCTTTGAATTGATGTCTACAACACTTGATGATGGACCACCACTTATCACACTTTGCCTTCACTATAACAAATATATCAAAAATAACACTCCCTATTGATAAAATCACATTACATACTTGAACCAACATACAAATATCAATTAGTACAAATCACATATCTCAATTATCCCCACTCTTCAACTCTACACACTCAAAGCATTCTTCATAGCAACAATTTTATCATAGCTTCAACAACATGACTAGATGTTCATATGCACTATCCACACTATGATCAGTCTCTCAAACCAGACACCAATCTCTCATAGATACCAAAAATCCTTTGCTCATTCTCAAGACATCTAGAAACATACTTTTGGATCACTCTAGGCCTCTTCAATCATGCTCAACCTATAAGATCAATATTCTACCATAAAAAGCATGACCTACATGTCATACTTTAGTTTTCAATCTACTATGATCAATAGACCAACCATTGAGAACACATGGCATTTTCTCTTATTCTCTTTAAAGCTCACTCCTCTCTAAGTCATACAAGTCTAGAACCCAACATCTTTGGTTCCACTATTTATAGAGTAATATTGATAAATACCATCTTGATCAGCCATTATGCATACCTTAAATTTTAAGACATCTATCGTATGAAGATAAGGCTCAATACAATCTAAAAATTTCATCCATAGCATCTATGGGTAACCCTTAAGCAACTACATCTTTTAAACAAGGCACATGTTGTTCTTATAGACCTCATGGAGACCTATTCACCCATTAGCACTCCCTCAAGCAAAATGAGAACACAAGACCACTCTCAAATACATAGGCACATTCATTATGTCCCCTTTGACATCTTTAAATGATCACAATCAACCTATCTTTCCTTTGCATATTCTCAAACAAATCTAACACATACCTTATGTACACATTCACCATGAATGAACACACAATCAACTTCTTATGCATTGTTCATACTCAAGATAGATTTATCACACCTCAAAAAACCACATAGAATATCTTCATGGAGTTTACAATACACTCTAATATCTAATTCATCATGAGTCATAAAAACAACATCAATACAAGCTCAAATATCCTTCTCTTCTCACTTGAAAAACATATAAAAAAAACATAGTCAACTTTTAATCTTCACAACTATGTCTATACACACTTTCAGATCTTCAAATCTATATTTCCATATGCATCTTAAATTCCTCTATAATTTAATTGTTTATTACATGAGTAAATTCATATTTTATCAAAATATATGACTGAAATATATATCCCTATATTTTCATATGTTAAATTAAAATATTTGAATAGCAACGGTCATAATTAACCTTCAAACACAATGCTCAAATCTTATGGACTCTCAGCTTAGGATCAATCTCACACCATCAATCTTGTCTAAGATTTAATGCATATAATAACAAAGCCAAATTTTAAACCACTATCTCTTTGACCTCATCTTATGTCCTCTTTAAATGTTGACTTAATGTGTTCCATCAATCTCTTTGGATTAACAAGGTCAATAATGATCAACACTCATCATTGATCAACTGTACGAACTCCCACTTGCCATTGGATCATTATCTTGTAACTTTTCTCTAAAATTAAATGTCATACACCTTTCCTCATCTCACTATCTCATAGATCCTTATAATTAATATTCACCATTGATCTTTCTCGAGCTTTAACACTTCCAAAATTGACTATGGGAACCCTATCAATATGCATGAATAACCATTTTTGCACCTAAATAAATTATTTTGTGCATACCTTCAGGATCTCAAGTTTGGAGTAGATGATCTCCTCACATAGGATAATCCATCCATATTACATAATACTCTTTAAACTCTCATGAATTTTAGATACAATTCACTTAAAGTACCTTCTCATAAACTTCTATCATAGAGCTAACCATGTCCAAATTTGCCTAAGAGGCCAACTTTGATCATCCATAACTTATTCCACACTTTAGTGTATGATATTGAATTTATCAAAAATGATCTATGACAAAAACTAAATAGACCCATATGATCATATTTTATTGAAACCTTCACATGTGTAAGATATAACACCTTCAAAATTCTCACTTAGCTCTTTTTGCCTCACCGCAAAATTGGTTAAGTATGGGAAAACATAATCAATCTTCCTTGGAGCCCAACTTTGAATATGCATATATTTTGATGTGTTCTATCACATAATATATTATTAAGCATAAATAAGCTAGTTTCAATAATTAAAAAACCCATATGATCACCTTCTCCTGAAATTTCTACGTGTGCAAACATTGACCTCATCAACATGCTTACTCAGCTTTTCTACCACTAGACCCAAAGTGTTTAGATGAGAACTATGGATTACCAGATGAATTAAATTTATGCACACAAGCTCTAAAAGCATGGATAGCATCTTATATTACCCATTTCACATGCATAATCCTCCATACTCATCTACAATCCTCTCAAGCTATGTCAATATTGAATATCTACCAACCATACATAAAGCACACAAGAACAAACACATTGCACACATTGTCATTGTCACATAGAAGCATATTACACACTTTTTAATTTTTATATATACTATCAAGGCACTTCATTCACTCACCAAGGAACCTCTATGACACCACTATGACATCATCATGACAACTCTCCAGCATGTTTGACCCAAATAGCAAAATGAGTTGGAATATAAAGATGTATAAGATGATAAAGTGGACAAAGATTTTGTGTATTTATATCTAATTTTGAGATTTTCTAAAATTTTCAAGTTTTTAGGGATTTTTGAATTTTTTGATATTCAAGGATTTTTGGATTATCTAAGGTTTTTGGATTATCTAAGGTTTTTGGATTTTTTAAAGTAGTATATACATGATTATTTTACATAAATATATATAATTACTAATTAGAAACCTATGTAAAGTAAATAGGAATTAAATACAGTTGAAATCTATGATATATATACAAGGAGAGACTAGCAAAATGAAATCCAACTCTAGCAATAAGGGAAATGATGCATGAGAAGAAAGAGATAGGGATAAAATGGATATGAAATGGGATGAAGGGATATATAAACCATTAAAAGGGGACACAATAAGGATATTTAAAAGGATTAAAATATAGGTAAACTATCCATGTGGTCATTTTATGTCCTGTTGGAAAACTGTTATCACAAAATGATTCTACTAGATTACATTATAGCGTGTAGTATTTATAGATCACCATTGAGGGAAACACAAGAAAGGTAAGTTTGGATAGGATGTGGATTGATATACAAGTGGTAAATGGATGAATAAGATAAATTTTAAGATGTGGAAGGGTGCTCCTAAGCAGGGGCACTCATAGATAATGTTATGTTGAATCAAGTACAAAAATTCTTAAGATGCATGATGTTCATGGGTTCATCTAACTATTGACCATATTTTAACGATGTTTAAGATGCAAGATTAACAATGCACATTGATTCCAAGGAGTTAGGATATAGTGAGATGAGGATAGTTTAATTACATTTAATGTTAGACCAAACATATAGGATAATGATCTAATGGTGAGTGGGAGTTCATACTGTTTGACCAATGGTGAGCGTTGATGTTTATTGACCTTGTTGATCTACAGATATCAATGGAGTGCATTAAGTCAACATTTAGAGAGGACACAAGATGAGGTAAAATTGATATTGGTTTAACATTTGGCTTTGGTTGTATATCTATTAAATCTCAAACAAGATCGACTATGAAAGATTGATCTTGAGCTAAGAGTCTATGAGATTAGAGCATTGTGTTCAAAGGTTAATTATGACTGTTTCTATTCAAATATTTGAATTTAACATAGGAAAAACTATAGGTATGTATTTTAATAATATATTTAGATAAAATATGAATTTTCTCATGTACTAAAAAGTGAACTTGTATAGGAATTCAAGGTACATCTAGAAATATGGATTTGAAGATCTAAAAGTGTGTAAAAACATAGTTATGAAGCTCTAAAGTTGACTATGTTTCCATATATGTTCTGCAAGTGACCCAAGAAAAATATTTAATCTTGTATTGATGTCTTTATGTCTCATAATGAATTATGTATTGGAGTGTGTTTTTAGACTCCGTGAGGATGCTCTATGTGTATTTTTAAGGTGCGATCAATCTATCTTGAGTATGACTAATGCTTAATAAGTTGACTGTGTGTTTGTTCATGGTGTCTTTGTGCATAAGGTCTACGTTTGATTTGTTTTATCATATGTAGAGCCAAGATAAGTTGAATGTGATAATTTAATGATGTTAAAGGGGATATAAGGAATGGACCTATGTATTTTAAAGTGGTCATGTTCTCTTGTTTTGCTTGAGGGAGTGTTAATGGGTAAATATGTCTTCATGAGATCTATAAGAGATACAAGTGCCTTGTTTCAAATATGTAGCTTCTTAAGGGTTACCAATAGATGATATGGCTAACCTATGTAGATTTTATTAAGCCTTATCTTTTTATGATATATGTTTTAATGGTTATGACATGCCTAATGGCCAACCAAGATGGTGTTTATCAACATTGCTCTATAAATAGTGGATCCAAATATGTTGGGTTCTAGACCTGTATAACTTAGAGAGGAGTGAGCATTAAAGAGAATAAGAGAAGAGGCCAAGTGTTCCCAATGGTTGTGTTCATAATCAAAGTATATTGAGAACTAAGAGTATGACTTATAGGTTATGTTTGTAATGGCATAATAGTTCTCTTACAGGTTGAGCATGATTGAAGAGGCCGATCCAAATGGATGTTTTTAGATGTCTTGAGAATGAGAAAATGATTATTGGTGTCTATGAGAGCTTGGTGGCTCATTTGAAAAACTGATCAGAGTGTGGATAGTGTGTATGAACATATTCTCATGTTGTTAAAGATATGATAGAGTTGTTGCTGTGAAGAATGCATTCATTGTACAGAGTTGAAGAGTGGGGATAGTTGAGATATGTAATGTGTCTTAATTGATATTTGTATGTTGGTTCAAGTATGTAATATCATTTGATCAACATGAAGTGTTATTGGTGATACATTTTTTACTATGAAGGTGGAGTGTGATAAGCATTGGCACTTCAATAAGTGTTGTAGACATCAATTCAAAGGTGGAGTTGTTTATAGGTTTTGTTGTGGTAGCTCAACATTTAAGGTGGTTTTAGCCTCCTTGTAAGGTAACACTTACTAAAATGTTTGGTTCTTGTTACAATTTATCTAGACATGTGTGGCATCATCTTATGGGATTAGTGTATCACTAAATAGGGATTATATTTATTTAATCAATTATAGTTAGTCTAAATTGGTTCTTATTTTATAGAATAGTAGTCCAATTGTAGGTTCCAATGGGTTTTATTCCCCAAGAGGGTTTCCCACGTATGTCATGTGTTATGTTCTTGATCTTGGATTGTCTTTATTTTAAATTTATATGAATGATGTTTATGCTTCATGTATGCTTATGGTAATTAATTAAGGACTTGTAAAGATTAGAATTGAAGTTGGAACTAAATTTTAAATATCTGGGCTCACTGATTCACCCCCTTCTCAATGATTTTACCTCTAATAAAACATCATAGATAATGATAGTCACCATCCTACTCCCGTGTATTTGCACACTTTTATTGGGAGAGTATCTTTCATCTAATCATGATCATCCTAATCAACATCATCAATTCCCATTCCTCCAATCTTGGTATAATTACATTAGTCTAAGGTTCACATGGGTTATGTAGGTAATGATTAACTACATGGGGTAGTTAGGATCAGCTTGTCCACCATCATACCCATCCTTCATTTCCCCATTTTCTTATTTCTAACTCAAATTTCCATAATTGCCTAATATTACACTTGTCTTAACTTATGGGAACTACAATCACAATGTATATTGAATGCCTTCATGTAATGATTAATTTTTATTGTTTGACTTATGTTAAGTGTGAATGTTTATTTGATTACTTGTTTGTGTGTCTTGTTACTATTCAAATCTTGTCTCAATGCATCTACATCCACAACATCATCATGATATTTTATATGATGATGTTTTGTTGTCACACACTTGTATTTGAGATAATATTTATGTAACTGACACATATTTTATCATGATTTATTTTG